>JANHFX010026376.1:3829-17606 GCA_027560015.1 Chloroceryle amazona
CCCTGTCAAGAAAAGTCAAACTAGTGGAAAATGGAACACTATATTCATGTGCAACCCTAAATTAGCCTGACGTTTACCTATATATAGGCTTAGGGTCATTGTATGAGGCCAAGTGGTCATCTCCTTCCTCATATTGCCTTGCAACTGCCCCTCAGGAACCAGAAAAAATTGTTTTCAGGAGCTGTGAGCTGCTCCATGGTCACTAGGTGGCAGTGACTATTTACATTTGGCAGCTCTTGACAGTTGAGGGCTGTCTAAGGGTGAGAAGAAATGGGTGTCACATGGAACAAAGATTCTCAGCAAGGACATTTTGGTGGGCTGCAGGGATGGTTGCTAATGGGTAGCCCAGCGGGATAAACTACTCAGTGAAGTGGAGAAGCTCTTTCTTCAGTGGTTAAGAGCAATTTTGGATCAATGTGTCACAGCAAGACAGAGCTGGGGACTCTGCATTCCTTCCCCACCTCTGGTGATGGGTACCACCAGTAGCAGCAACAGCTACGGACTGCTGTCCGCTTAGTGTTGGGTGGACTGAGCTTTGCATCAGCACAGGACCCAGGGATCCTGCCAGACATTTAGACCTGTAGCTCCAGGGGCTCTGACAGCAGATGAAAGGGAGCAGTCTGAGCTTGTTCAGTCTCTCTGTGGCACAGGAGACACAAGGCTCAACCACATCCCTGAATAATCTTGTTTCCTTGGGACACATGAGTTCACATCCCTCTTGACACAGGTCTGACCTCTTGGCTGGCCTCTTACCAGTGCAGGAATTGCCTGCAAAGCCGTAGAGTTCAGCACAGCTGATGCTGCCCAAAACATGTGGTGATCCCCCAACCATTGTCTTACATTAACAACAACAGAGTATTTTACTGGTGAACTTTTTCCCACACTTAGGACATGATTGTGGCCAGTACTCTGGGGATCATTGACTCAAAGGCTGCAGTGCTGTTCCAGATTCTATATGTGAGATGCTCCCATACTTCTGAAGCCTTCTGAAGTAAGTTTTGTCATTCATTGTTCACCAGTGGGACACGCTGCTGCAAGATATTGAGGTGAGACAACTGCCAATCATTTATTTATTTCAATAGAAAAATGGATTACACATTTTTCCTCATTGGAAAAGCACTGACAGCAGAACAACAAATGGAGGAAAAAAATAACTTTGTGTCAAGGTGAGAAGCATTCTCCTTCCAGGGCAGAAAGCAACTCCTTAAATGCTGTAAGTGAGGAGTCTTCCACAAGACCATTCTGCAGAAGAGACTTTAATTGGGCACCATTTGTAGGTGGTAAATAAATGAGGTAGATAAGGAATCTGATCAATTATGGTTGGCTCAATGGTTGCATTCTCATTTATCTCATGAGGCAGAAAAGCCTCAGGTGGTGTAAGGAAACCTTTGAGAACCTGGGCTTCAGGACATGGAGGAACATAACTCTCTTTGGCTAACTACCACTCTGACATCTCTTGATGCTGAAGGAACATCTGAACACAACACTTTGCTTTTCTCTTGAACACAGAACATGGGTGGAGCTCAGGCACGTCCTCTCCTGAGTTTGTCCTTGGCGTGGTGTCTGGCACAGGTTTTTCCAGCTCTACAAGGAGCGAGGTTCCTCTGTGACCTTGAGTGGGCATCCCGGTGGCTTCTTCATTTTCTAACTGAATAGAAGATTGAGGTTGCTGGAGGAATTGTTTTAGTGTAATTTCTGGGGGGTGGTCAGAGCCACAAGGTTTTAATAGAAGCTGAGACCAGACCTCACTGGGTGTACACACCAGATGGGCATAGGACAGTGGGTGATCATCTGGGATGGGGATTTTTAATTTGGAATGCAATACCCATTAAAATTCTACAATTATCCCCTGTAGTCAAAAAATGCTCACGTACCGGTAAGGTGAGAGTGCAGGGAAGAAAGAGAAATTTATTCTCAAGCTCACCTCCATTTAATCTGTATCTGTGGTCCCATTGCTTCGGGAACCACAAAGCAGCCTCACAGATGCTAGAAACCAGATCCAATGCAAGCCAAGGTTGAACATCCTCAAGGGACCTCTAGAGATGCCCAAACCAGAGACTCCAAGCCATGCTGAAGGTGTTAGTACAACACTTCTCCCAGACATAATCTGGAATGATTTGATTTATCAGAGCATAAAACTGCTTTTTTGTTTCTTCTGGGATTTGATTTTATTTATTTATTTTTTACTTGTGTCCTGCTAAACGCCTGTGCTGTCTTGTGGCACTGAGTTCCTCAGTTTAATCATTAGCCACGTATATAAAAGCGTCTGCTTTTACCCATTTTAATTTTCTTGCTTTTAATTCCATCGGGCTGGTATGAGTCACAACAAATTATAGCTTCTTGACTGATTTCTCTCCTGTTCATTATGTTGTACATCTCTTACTCACCGCCTCTCAGCAATGAAGTCCTGATATTTTTAATCTGCTCCTTTCTGTCTTTCTTTTCCCCTCTTTTGACAGAGGGTGACTGGAGCTGAACATGGGTTTCATAGTTAGCCAGCCTCCTGAGGTATTCCCAGCATTCTTCCCACTTTCTTCCCAGCTATATTCTGACTCCCTTTCTCCTGTTTCCTTTCTTTCTTTCTTTCTTTCTTTCTTTCTTTCTTTCATTCCTGCACAGGGAGCTGTCCATCAAGGACAACAGCTCTTTTTCAGGGTGACGGCAGTCCATGAAGAAGCCCTTTGTGGTGACCACCAATCTAGGTTCTTCAAAGGCAGCATCACCTGCTACCTCTACTGGAAGCCATCAGCCAGTCTCACTTGCACAATGCTAATTAAACCCCAATTAGCCTAAACCATCATGAGACTTTTTTACCACTTTGTTGCCATGTCCATAAGCTATTTTTTAGCCAGGATGTTTGACTTGGATGATTCCTCCTTCCTCCACCTTCTGAAACTGACATTTCCCCTCTTGTCCACATGATTTTGCCTTTTCTTTTCTCTGTTCATCCCATCTCTTCATCTTTCCTCAGCAGAATTCATCATTTTCTTTCTGATTTTGCTATTTTTTTCTTCTGGACCTGCTGATGGTTTCTCCACGAGCTGTTCTCCCCCTGGCCCCTGAGAAATCTATCCCATGTTTCATAGTACATGGTGTTGCAGTAATCCTCGGTCTAAAGGAGGTGACAGGCCACTGTTTCACATCCAAGATGATGCAGAAAGCTTGAAAATGCTTGAGAAGCCTTTTTTTTTACCCTTTGTGGGATGTTATCCATGGCCCCATGGAGAAGATGTGGTGTTATGTCTGTTTAGGGATGCCGTTGGTGATTAACTGCAGGGACCGAGCAATGATGGCTCTGCTTCATCATGTTGTCCATGATGGACAACAGCATTGAGAAGGATTATCTGGGAAATGTGAAAAGGCTGAGTTTAAAGTAAGCTTAAATGATGTGCTGTGGTGTTTGATGGTGCAAAGCTCAGGAGAATCTATTTCCTCCAACCACCCAAGGCAATGCTACGTTTCTCAACCCACAGAGGTCCAAGAGACCTCTCATGTCCTGCAAACCCTACACTGGGATAGAAGGAAGGTTTTAACCTTCTCTTGTCACCTACCTCTCCCTTGAAAAGCCATCAATGCCCTTTCTACATCTGTAACCTTACACTGGGAAATACCCTCGGCAGCTTTGAACAAGGTCATTGGGGCCTTTGCTTTGGGGCATTTTCCAACAGCTTAACTAAGATGAGACCTTCATTCTGTCAGCTCTCCTAAAACTCACTGTCCCTTATAACCAGGAGAGCTCCACAGTTTGCCATCTTCAAAACTCTGCAGGAAGTGTTAGGCAGACTTTTAACTGGCCAAACCAAGCTGGTGGGGACTTGTTCCAATTGCTCCACACCCTCAGCTCTCCAAAAGAGCTTCAAGGAGATGTCAGAACTGCAAAGAAATGATGGGAGCTGCAGGCAAATAGAATTTTCTTCTCCTTGGTGTGACACCAGCAGAGCAATGGCATATGGGTGACCCAGTGCCCTGTGAAGACTCAAGCACTTTTTTGTACCTGCTGTGGTTGCAGGGAAAGAGTATAATCCTTTTTCCTTGGGGGAAAAAAAAAAAAGTAATAATAATAAAAATAATAATAATAAAATTGCACCACTGCCAATGGGGCCAAGCCCTGCAGATTTTACTCCCCTCTTACTCCACAGAGCCAATGGGATTTCTGGGTAGGACTGAAGCCAAGTAGGGCTGTTAGGAGGCAAAGTTCTCCAAGCCCTGTGATTTCCTTGCCATTCCCATGAAAAAAACAAATCCAGCAGAGCCCAGCTCTGCTCTCTTGCAGAATCCAGCCAAATACAACCCACATTAAGGGAGTTGCTCTACATTCATATTGAAAAGCGAGTGCTTGCCAACCTTAACGTGCCTTAAACTTCTTGTTTTAAACTCCTGAGCACTGGCCTGGGGAAAGGATTGTGTTGAGGAATATGTTCATACAGTGCCTGGCACTGGGGGGTTCTGGCTCATGACTGGGATTTGTAAGCAGCTCCTGCAAGACTTGTAAAGCGCTGCAATGCATTTGAAGTCTGGTTTCCTTGGGAAACTTGGTTTAGCTGATTATGTTGTGTGTCTCTATCCGCTCGTTTCCTCCCCTCCGACTTCTGAACCCCTCAGCCAATCCCAGCCCAATTTGGCAGAAAGATAAAAGTTTCAGAGAGATTAACTTGTATGAAAATAAGTGTACAGGTAGGGAAGAAAGTCCTTATTATTGCACTTCCTTCTTTTCCCCCTGGGAGAAAGGAGTTGCAAGGTGAGCCCAACCTTTATTAAGCACCAGAGAGCCCACATAGGAAAGGGGAAGGTGCAGGGGACACTGAGCATCATTAGCACCATGCTGCTTAAGCTGTTTTGCTCCATGCCCAGGGTTTGGAAACCATCTTTTAAAGCAGTGCAAAGAATGGGAGTATCTGGGCTTAATTTTGGTCCTGCAAACATGAGGTTGAGAGAGCAAACCAGAGTGATGCAGCCCCTTGGTTTTGCTCCTATAACATCACCCTGCTCCAAATCCCACGGCAGAAATCCCTCCCTAGGGTGTCGCTTGGGTCTGTACAACACCCACCGTACCTCAATCCCCCTGTCTGGGAGCACAGCCTTGCTCAGAGCACCCTGTGGACTTTTCAGACTCATGCACCGGCCTTCACCTTGGCTTACACGGGAGCAAAACAGTCACAAAGAACGTGCCTCGTGGCATTTTGCCCCGTTTTGCCACGTAGACTTGGATGCTGGGCAAGAAACCATCTGCAGGTGTCACTCCTGCACATGAAGTAAATGCACCAGGAGCAAGGCTGGGACAGGTGGCCACCCGGCAACTGCATTAAGACATCATAACTTGGACTAATTTGTAAACAGGCTGTAAGAACATCCACCCTCCCTGGAAGGGGGAAAAGTGTCTCTTTAAACCCTGGGGATATGACCTCTTGTCCTCTCTGTTTATAGGAGGGAGAGGAAGGGGGGAAAAAAAAAAAAGAAAGAAAGAAAAAAGAAGAGGCAGGAGAAAGGGAGAGAAAGTCAGACTTGTTGCCATGTCCAAACCTCCCCCCCACCATCAGCTTTTGTGATTAAAATGGTAAGGGACACTCTCCAGTGCCTGGTTTTCTCTCTTTGTCATTCAAGCTTTGCAAGGGAGAGCTCCTTTCTGTTTATTTATCAACTCGGATCCCTTGTCAACACCTCACTTGACTGAGGTTTTAACACCTTGGTGGGTTTTTGTTGTTTTTTTGTCTTTGATTTGGTTGGGTTTGGGGGGGGGAGGGATGCTCTTTTTTAACTCTCTCAGGCAAATCTGTCTGTTCTTTCTCTGCTCCTGAGAGCAGGGTGATCTTTTCTTCCCAGTGCTTTCGCAAGAATGAGTCTTCTCTCAGAATCAGAGTCTGATGGAAGAACAACTGACAATGCCCCATCCAGCCCTGGGCAGCGAGAGCCATTTTTTTGGTGTGCATGAGAGATACCATTGCTTATCTTGTTATTTCCCAGTGCATGACAAAGCATCAGCCTCCTCACGTCCCCTTCTTGCACACCGCAGTGGGCTGGTACCCAGCACAATGCATCATGACAACTTTGCCATCGTGATAATTCATGGTAAGCTGATTTAAAATAAACCCAATGCCAAACAGTTGGACTCGATGATCATAAAGTTCTTTTCCAACCTAAACAATTCTATGATTCTATGAAACGACCAAATAACCAAAAAATTCTCAATATTCTGAACTTTTAAAACACATAAGGGGCATTGGAACTGGATCTCTGAGGTGTCTTCCAACCCAAACCATTCTATGATTCTATAAAAAAAAAAAGGGTTTGGAGACCTTGACCAGGGCACTGTTGCAACACCAGACACCAACAGGAGTGCCAGTCTAGCAGATGCTTCCTATGCTTCCAAATTGCACCCTAAGGTTCCTGGTTACTGGTTTTAATGTATCTTAATGAGCTTGCTCTGTGGCTGAAGAGAAGAAAGTCCAGTCCGGGTAGTTTTTCAGTCCAGTGCGTGTCAGCAACATGGAGTAATCCCTGATTAAAATGCATATTGATTTGCAAGCAGAAGATTGAATCCCAACACTCGCCTCAAGCGATGGTATCACTGGAGTTTCAAAGGGGGGGTGTTATGAGCGAATTCACAAAGGGATACAATTCTGGTTTTGCTTTTAATTTTTGCCTTTTGTTTGCACCTGCAGCAGGAGTGTGGCCAGCCCTTTGAAAAGGGGTTATTTGAATGGTATGGTAGAATGGGATTAGAATATTTCAACATCAATGCATCAGTGATTTAATAAATAACTGTTCCTGGTATTGATCCTTCTGTCTCACAAACACTTGGTTTTCCTATTGGGTTTTTTTTCTTTTTCCTTAATCCTCCCCCCCAAAATCCCTTCTATAAAGAGAGATTGGATGGAGCAGAGTAAAGAAATGACAATTTTAAAGCCAGTCCTTATTCTGAGTGTGAATTTGGAGGGAATGTTCCCCAAAAAGCCTTATTCTGCTCTTGTAGTTTCCCTCCAAGACCAGCAATATTGCATTTGTAGCAACGCTCGTTGCAGTACTGACTGTAAATGCTGAGAACCACCTTGCTTGACTTTAGCTTTCTTGATTTGGGCACGTAGCTGAAGGCAGCTGTCTAGGCAATAGTTAAGGAAAGGGGGGTAGAAAACAAGGACCTCCAAAGGACATTCCATTCCACCCACTGAAGGCACCAAGGGCATGACCTACCATTAGATGTGAACCATCAACAAGTTGTTGTCCCACTTTTGGATGCTGAGATTTGGCAAGGTGGATGTGTTCAGAAAGGGACACAGGATTTGCCCCCAGGAGCCAAAATACCAGACCCTAAAATGTTTCTCTTAAAGAAAAGCAGGTTATTATTATTCCCTCGGAAAGATTTTGTTGTGCTCAGTTATTAACACGTAAAGCCTGCGAATGGTTATTTGTACACACAGCAGCAGGTTTGGGCCCCTACAGAATATCAGCTTCCACTGCTGATTAACAGGTTTTTAATCTGAATCTGACCTAGAGAAATTCCACACGAGCAAACACACTTTACACTCGCAGGGCTCGGGTTATGTACACATTTACTGGAGTCCTCAGGGGAAAGCTTACACTGATCAGATCCTTCAGTTCCTGTTTTGAGCTATTTCCTCTGTGAATCTGGAGTTCTCAATGTGCCAGACCAGCAGGACTGCTCCTTAGCTACTCAAGGAGTTAAGTTTGCCTTCAAATGGACAGTTTGCCTTCCAAATAAATTGGGTTTCCCCAAATGTCACCCATAAGTAAGATACCAACTTACACTTCACAACACTCCTTTGTCAGAGGACAATCTCCACAAAAAGACTTTGCATCAACAAGGCAACTGCTGGTGGAGACCACCTGGAAAAGTCTCCCTTGCCATCAGCAAATGGAACTACGGAGCAGAGCACTGATTGCCCTTGCTACAACCCTGAGGGGCTGTGAGAAGCTCTGGAGAACGTGGCTGAGGGCGACCAACTCAGGAGGTTTCTGAGGAAGGGGAAATGAGAGGAAATGTTTATGGGAACATCAACAGGGCTCTGACTTCTTGGCTGCTGCTGCTGTCTAATAAAACTGGGTACGCATGTTCAGTTCCTTGCTGTTGTCATTCATTAGGGGAGGTAAAGCCCATGTCGTTTCTAATAGCCAGCATCACTCTCAGAAGATATTTTGCCTGCCTGTGTATCTATTCTTCACCAGGGTAGACAGCCAGGGCCAGGAGTGCTGGTGTCCCCACCCACGTTGTGCAGGTGACAAGGAAACAGCTGCATGGTGGCACCATCCCAGAGCACTGACCTCTCCTGAGCATGCATGGAGGAGCCAAGGGAAGAGATAGCACCCACAGTTCACATCCTCCCACCTTTCAAAGAAAGACCTTGCTATTCTTCTGCCCACCAAGCCTCTCTGAGATCCCTGTGTCCCCACCAGGGACACAGAGACAATCCCCTTGCCCATCGTGGGCTCTGCCAGCTCTTCTGCGCTAGGAAAAGGAAACCAGAGTCCTGGTGCTGTGGATCCCTGTTCACTGGCTCATTTGTAGTTCGTGGTTTTTTTTGTCTCCAGGTTTGTTCTCAAGCTACACCACTAGGTGGGCCAAAGCTACACCGGTGAGAGTCCTGCTGCTCCTGCAGAAGACAGGCAAGGCAGGTGTCTGCCTGATGCCTGCTGGCCAGGGGACGGCCAGTTGAGGGACAGAAGATGGAGGGATGGAACAAGAAGAGGTGTCAGAGAGCCTCAACTTTCACCTTGAGTCTTGTTGTCATTCAAGCCTTAACAGGAGAGGTGTCCTGTGCTAAAGAAGTGACCGTCTCAGGGAGAGCAGCCCAGCTGGGATGTGCCAGTGAAATCACTTGCACAAAGCCACACCAGGAGACTGGTGGCAAAGGCAAGAGCAGAGCCCCACCACCCAAACCAGTTCAAGGCCTGGACTGACCACTGAGTGCCTTTCGAAAGCAGCTCACTGATGGCAGGACATGCTCTTCAGAGCCTGGTGTGGAAGAAACAGTCAGCAGCAGTGCCTGTAGATACTAACTGGAGGCACACAGTGGAGGAAAAGAGGATTCCTCCTCAAAATAACTTTTATTTTCACCTAAGACGAGGTGACAGAAGATCCTGTGTATAAAAGTCCAGAGGAAAGGGTTGTCCCCTGTGAGAGATCCCCTCTACTCAGCAAAAGGTCTGGCACACTGCAGCGCAGCACTTTGGGTGCTCTGCCTCCACTAAACTGGAAGTCATGCTGTGTTTCTTATCCTCCTCTCCTCCTGGGGACATATAAATACTGGATCTTCTGCTTTCAGCCATCCTCTGTTTCTCTTACGAGCACCACCATCAGAGGGTAACACCTTTATATGGAAATGCTTTGACGAGAACCCAGGAGCAGCCAAAATCCCAGTCTGCCATTGGCGTGGAAGAACTGGGGCAGGGCACAGTGCCAGTCAAAGGTCTTTCAGGCAGTGTCAAATGTACACTGCTCCCTTGCAGCTGAGGACATCTCCTTGTAGCCTAAAGAGCTGAGAAACCCACCCTAAATACACTCCTGATTTATTCATTGTTATCAGTGCCTCTTTAGAGCCCAGAGAAGAGGCAATGGCCTGTAGGCATCTCACCTAACCTCAACTATCTGAAGATTAGGCACCAAGTCTAAACTAGAACCTGAACAAAGAGAAATGAAACTCCAGAAGCAATTGACCCCACCTACCAGAGACTGCAGTGGGCTGAGCTGCTCAGGTCTCTACTGCACCACTGATCATGGAGACAGACAACTTATGTAAGCAGGATTTGGACAGCTGTGGTCAGGCAAGGTGAAAACCATGTAATTAGTATATCTGGCACATTTCTGAAAGCCATCTCCAACATTGGACCAACCTCTGCTTCGTGGACAGCAGTGAACCAGCTGGTGACGGAGAGACCTGTCCTGAAGAGGCAACACAAATTTAGCAGCAACATCCACTTTATTTTTCACCAGTTCTGCCACTGAATCACATCGTGAACCAGATGTTACCCATCTTCTGCCTCATTCTCCACATCCGATGAGGCCAATATTAACCCACCTTATCACTATTGGTACTGCTGGGACTCCTGGTCAAGATACGTGGAGGACATGGGTGACATGGATCTCAGTTCTGAGGGAGCTGAAAAGGCACAGAGGCAAAATGAAAGAGGGAAGCAGAATGACAAGACAATCATGGCAAAGCCAGGCCTCCAGCAACCCAGCACCCATGCATCTAAGGTCCCAATATTTATAAGTTATTTCCCAAACATCAGTGGAGGAAGGAGGTTCAGTGCTCACAGTGTGTTTTGGCATCTGGGTCTCCAGATATCTGTAGCAAATCCAACATGCTATTGAGGTTCCTCACCAGAGCTGGCTTCAGGGAAGGTGGGTTACAAAGCTGGCTGGTGGGGTTTTACTGGTGTTCCCATCATCACAAGGTGCCACAGCATGGGCTTTGTGGCATGGAGGGAAAAATAGGCCATGGCTTTCTTACGCTGCCATGGTGGTTACATGCAACCATGAAGACCACAGTTCAGAGAGTGATACGTGGGGCAGACAGTGAGTGAAATGCAAATGTGGAAGATGAACCATCTTTCAGCAAGAACTAGCTCCAGCTGCAATTTACAAAAGTAGATAATGAATCAGATTCTACTAGTGGGAATTCAAATATTAGAGATGGCAAGGGCAGAATGCACTTCTGTCCTCCTCCAAAAATAAGCAAAACCTTCTGCACTGCAAGGAGTCTTCCCTGGCTCTGTGTTTGCTCTCCGGGAGGTTGATCTTCCCATCCTGAAGCCATAACAGAACTTCTCCATGTAGGGCAGAGGGGGACAGGAGAGCAGGAGAAGTGACACACAGAGTATTTGAGAAGCGTGACGGGCCACATTTCACCAGTCTGCCTTCCTGTCTGCCCTGATCCCTCCAAGCCTCCTCCTCATGCCCCTCATCTCTTTACATAGACTTCTTTGGGGTGGAAACAACCTGGACGTGCCTTTTTTTGACCATGGGTGAGTGCAGCTGTTCCCTCTTGTGACTAACTGCACCATGAAGCAGTCATGCTTCTAAATCCAGCTCTATTTACACGCTCAAGTGGGCCCTGAAGATGCCAGCTGGGCCATCCCCATGACTAAGCAAGATAGGACCAGCCTGCAATGCCTTCATTAGGCATTCCAGCCCCATGATGATGAAGCCTTCTCCAAGTCCTCCCATCCTCTTTTCCCCATGCCAGCTCGATAACTGAAGTTACCCACCTCCTTTCACAGCAGGCTTATGGGGGCTGAGGAATTGGCCCCACAGCTGCCAGCATGGTCAAGACTTTATTGTCCCTTCTGACAGTCAGGGTGATGGACCTTCACCTCCTGGGGAAGTCCCAAACCAAAACTGGTGCTTATTGTGTTGGTGTAAGGGTAGGCATTGTGCAAAATTGGTACAAGGCAGGTTGCAGCTCCACCAGGACTGAGACGTGGTGTCTACCACTAAGGATTCACAACCCTGCAGCCTGGACTTCCCTCAGAACTTCCCCCTGGGCACTGATGATCAGTGCCAAGAGCCAAGAAGCCAAAGCCGCGCTGCTGTCACCCCTCCGAGGACCAGATTCTGCCCAATACAAAGCTTGCGTCTGAATGCATCTCCAAATAGTTGGGAGAGGGATGGAAACCAATGGACCAGCACAGAGCAGCTCAGCCAGGTTTGGATGTCAGGCCCTAAAACCAACTGTTGGGAGAAAACACATCAACTTTGGGCAGCCAAATGCCAGCAAACCCACACCCGTAAAGCCCGTGGCAGCCTTTTTACTGATCTAATGAACTGCAAAATCTGCCCTTAAAGGACTTAGGTTCAAAGGTAACGTTGAGAATAGATAACAAATCCACAGTGGTGTTCCTAGCGATGGGAATCGCCGTTATACACCTTCTTTTTTTTTTTTTTTTTCCCTCAGTGTAATTAAAAGCAGTCGGCGTCAGAGCGAGAAGCGATGCTGCCTGCCCAAGAAATCAATCCAACCCTGCTTGTGTGTGTGTCTGTGCCTATGACAAAGTGGATTATCTCCATCCTCCCCAAACAGCAGCTGCGGAGCAAAGAGGAAAAGGGAGAGTGGCTGAATTTGTACCTTCAGGTAAAGTTGCCTGGTGCTTCCTGGTGGGAGGGGCAGAGGCTTTGGGGGATGTTTAAATCTCTCCCCAGGAACAAAAGGAGGGGAGATTAACTCGACCCCTGGAAGGGTTCTGAGTCCTGCCCCTTTCCTTCCCCCTCCATCCTCGCTTTGCTGGGACCCCCACGCCTGGTGTCTGCGGGTCCCTCTGTGTGTGTGTGTGTGTGTGTTCCAGTCTGCAGTGTGAGCAATTTCACTTGAAAAGACAGAGAAATCCCCTCCTTTGAAAATCTCGGTGTTTGGTTCTTTCCAGTAATGCTATAATTGGATGGGATTTTCTCTAATACAGAGGGAAAGTCCTTAAGATGATTTTTCACACACCACCAGCCTCCTCCTTTCCCTCATCCTACCTTATGCAATAAAACTCCCTTCTCCTTCTTCCTCCAGCCTTTTCGGCTCTTCTGGGGTGGGGGAGCTGCCGAAGGAGCCAGGAGGAGGGAGGTGAGGGGGGTGTGTGTGTTGGATTTAATACACTCAATATAATTACAGCATCGACACCATGGGGATTTGCTGGGAGAGCCGGAGCGAGCATCCCGTTCCTCCTCTGGAAGCCAGCAAGAAGCCACTCAGATCAACTCGAGCTTGGCTACATGGGGCGATTAGATCTCGGAGCACTTGCCAGAGCTCACATTTGCAATCACTTGTCATCCAAGCCGAAAGAAAATAATCAGGGCCCGACCCCTGCCAAATTCCCAGTGATTTAAATATCCCCGAATGAACTGCATTTCTAGTATAATTTCACTAGAATGAGGATATCTCTCCATCTAGCCAAACACAAACATATCTTTATATATATGCATATAAAGCCCTGTGTGTGTAAATAGGAATATTCCCTACTAAGGGAAAATATATATGCACTTCTTAATGAGAAAGAAAACGCCTTTTGATTTGAGCTAGCGTGAGGTTGCAAGCCTTCCTCCAGTGAAACCTCTAAAAATTGTACCTCTCTTTGTTCCGTGTGAGCCACAGAAATTTTCTGATTCACAGATAAAAGAAAACAAAGTCAAAAAAATAAGGGAGATCTCATCCAGTTCTGCTTCTCTTAAAACCAAAAAACACCCGACACGACATGGGGACAAAACCCAGCAAATAAAAAGCAACAGGCAGCAGCCAGAAAAAGTGAAAAAAGGGAGAAAAAAATCACGTCAAGGAGACTCATCGATGTTATTCCAGGGAGAAAATATCTCCTAGCTCTCATCCAAGAGCCTCCATCCCCTCGTTTTCGCCTCTCCAGCCCCCATTCAAATGACCCAGGGTGAAGGGAAAGCCTGTCAGCTGGGTGACACTTGCTCACAGATACCACAAGCTTTGAACAATATGTTCCAGAGGAGCAGCAAATCTAACTGCATACGCAGTCTGGAGGAGCTACATCTTTATAATAACACTAATAATGATTTGATTTATTTTTTTAAATATATATATTTTTTTAATTATTTCTACCCCATTGCAAAGCTGCAGATTTTTGGAACTGTGCGATCCACCCCAACTCACCCCCCACCACCACCAAGAGGAGAGAAATTGTTACAAGATATAAAGAGAGGGGGAAAAAAAAATATATATATATTAAAAAAAAAAATAAAAATCAATTACTAGCGCCCTGGGGGGTGAATCTGGTGGATGAAGTCGTTTGCAGGAACATCTTCTCAAAGGCCGGG
>JANHFX010026377.1:0-29858 GCA_027560015.1 Chloroceryle amazona
GTGGTTGTCTCGTAGGTTCTGTTGGTGGAGGTTGGGGGTGCTGGGTTGCAGGATGATGGCGCCAGTCGCTTTTCAGTGTTGCCCAGTTATAGGACAATGGGCACAAACGGGAACACAGCAGGTTCTGTCTCAACATAAGGAAAAACTTGTTTACTGTGAGGGTGACAGAGCACTGGAACAGGCTGCCCAGAGAAATGGTGGAGTCGCCTTCCCTGGAGACTTTCCCAGCCAGCCTGGATGTGATCCTCTGCAACCCGATCCAAGGGAACCTGCTTTGGCAGGGCAGCTGGAGTAGATGGTCCCCAGAGGTCCCCTTCAGCCCCTACTGTTCTGTGAAGTAGCTTTTTTGGTACCCCAAAGGATCAATATCCTTATCCTGCAGCCAGAAGCAGACTGGTGGCTGGCTGAACCACTGTCTTCCAGCATTGTACTTTGTGTAAGATGTACTTGACTCACAGGGAGTTGTTTTTTTCCTGCTGGAGATGGTGTGTGGGAAAAGCCGAGGTTACCCTCAGGCAGGCAAGGGCAGCGATGCTAAGCCATCAAGTTCCTACTTGCCTGTAGGGTTAAATGATTATGCCCTGTTCCTCATTACCAAAATGGGAAAGTGCTCAAGGTCCTGCATATCCCTGGGAGCACGTCCTGCCTGGAGCCCTTGGGAGGACAACATCTTGGCATGCACTGTGCTGCCTCCCCTCTGCCCTGCAGCAAAGCTCAGAGAGGAGTGGTGATGTACCCAGCAGACCTCTGCAGTTCGAGTTCAGCCTTAACACCGTCCATTGACCAGCAGCTTGCCTCTGACTGTGGCTAAAAAATGCACACCTGGAAGAAAGGCTCCTGGTGAAAGCTGGGGCAGTGACTACTCTTGCTTCAGGCTGCTGCTGGTGCAAGGTGGGAGGCATGCTGTGTCCAACACCCTTTCTACAACATCTGAGGCTGTATTACCTACCTGGCATGCAGGAGATCCAATCTCCCTACTGTCCTTGTCTGGGGCTGGGGAGAAGTGTGTTCATTTCCCGTTGGTGCTCTTACAGAAGGGATCTAGAAGCCAGGCTGGGGCAGGGTGCTTCCCACTCCTGCTGAAGCCAGGCCAGGATGCCAAGCGGCAGGAGCTACAGGGAAGAGGAGCATATGTGCTGGTGAGCTGGCAGAGCTGAGCTGATGATTGGAGGACTCATAAGGAAAAGGGGTTCCCAGTACTGATTCTGTGCATTACTTGGGGCAGGATTTGAGGTTCCCTTGTTTTGCTGGTGTTGCCTGTTGACTGAGCAACACCTCCCTTGCTGTGACAAGCTCTGTGAACCCCTCTGCATCAGACCGGTGCCAAACCCGGGACTCCGACTGTGCATGCGGGTGGCACGGGGCTGCCATTCCGTTGCTAGCCCGAAGGAGGCTGTACGTGTAGTATGATACCCCGTAGCCTAGGATTTGTCACAAGGGGCTGGCATCTGCCAAGTTTACCCTAGGACTGGGGTTGCAGGGAGGTCATCTCAGGCTGCTGCCAGCCTCCTCTGGCTGTGGAGGCTGATGCAACTACAGCCCAGGCTGCAGGTGCAGCGGAGCCATTCACCTGGCAGTGAAATCCCTGCAGTGAACAAGGTGAGGGCTCTCAGCCAAAAGCAGTGCTAGGAGGTGGGAGATGAAAGGAAGGGAAAGCGGAATGCTGTACACCTTACCCAAAAGGTAAGGGCCCTGGCTCTGATACCCCCCACCCCGGTCTGCCTGCATGCGGCACCCTTTACCTTGGAAGCAAAGTCCTTAAAGTCCATGATTGCTCATTGCCTGAGCTCTTGAAAGTTCATCTCTTCGTTGCCCTTGCTGGATGATACAAGAAACCTGGAACTTTGCACTCTGTTCTGAAGTTGAATGAACAATTTAAATTCCTCCCCTGCCCTTACTGTGCTGAGGCACCACCCTTGCTGAGAGGAAGGTGCTTTTTATTTTAAGCACTTAGAATAGGAAGCGGTGAGCTGGTGTTCCCTGTTGCAACATCACACCAAGAGAATGGCTCCCATGTTCACCACCCACTGCTGAAGTGCAAGCTCAGGAGTCCGCTTGTTCTGCATGCACCAGCAGCAGATGTTATCCCAGCACGTTACAGGTCATTTAACTTGGACTGTAAAGATCTCAGAATGGCGACCTTGTACTTGCCTCGGTGACACAGACACGTTAAACGTTGCAACAATAGCAAATGGGTTTTGTGTTTGGAGTTTCAACATTCAGGTTGCTGGTTTGGGCCCTGTTCTGCAGACGAGTCCATGCTGTGACTGTTTTGGCACTTTAGGGACCAAGAACTCGTGCAGTTCATCAGTTGTCTTAATCTGGAGTCTTCTCGCAGGAGCCCCTCCTTTAGCCAAGGATTCCCCAGGCCACCTACGCCATGCCTGAAAGTGTTTGATTTACAGCCCAGGTCCTCTTTCACCCAAGTTTCCCTGGACTTGCAGAAGACAGAATCTCTTTTTCCTTCCTGAGACATTACTGGCCTTAAATGCTGTCAGATCTGTGCCGCAGCTGGGCTTGTGGCACATTCTGTGCAGGCT
The DNA here is from genome assembly GCA_027560015.1 of Chloroceryle amazona. Classification (NCBI taxonomy): domain Eukaryota; kingdom Metazoa; phylum Chordata; class Aves; order Coraciiformes; family Cerylidae; genus Chloroceryle; species Chloroceryle amazona. The sequence goes on from JANHFX010026377.1 coordinate 2,541, forward strand.
TGGCTATGCGTGACTCCCCACAAAGAGCTGGATACCCCTTGAGCCTGGAGGATGAGGAGATTTCGATGTTCCTCTGGCTTTGTTTACAGCTTGGCAAGTGCACGACTGAACTTAGACTTCATCCTGCTGTAACAGATGGAAGCTGCTCAGTTTTAGGGCAGGCTGTTGGCTCCAGATGCATTGCACCAAGCTTTCAACATCCTCCCTCTGATTCAGGTCAAGCCATGAGCAGCCTGGGCTCTTGCTAATGGCTTCTTGGAGCAGAATAATCCCCCGTTGTTCCTCTGGAGAGCCCTGTGTAAGCCATGTTCATCCATGGCATAGGCTTCCCACCATGTGGCTAGTGCTGTGCCGTGAGGGAAGAGCCGGGCTGGGCATTTGGGGCACAGGGCTCATGGCTGTACTCAACTGCTGGCAGCATCCCTGAGGTAGCAGAAAGCACTGTGTGCTTCTCTCCAGTTGCAGCACTTAACTGGGGGTTTTACCTACCCCAAAGATAGGCGAGGAGCTCCCTGTGGAGCTTTCGCTAAAAGCTCTGATTTCTTTGGGTTTCTGCATGGCTGCCTGGCAGCTCTGGTAGTGTGTAAGCTGGATCCTTCTGTAACCAGTACAGAGCACGCTCCTGTTCCTGCTCCCCATCTCCTTGCAGTCATCTTGGGGCCCAGCTTAGGGATTTCACACTGAAGCTCGCTTAAGTTGAGATAACAATGAAACTGCATCGGTGTTGCCTCTTCTGCAGGTTGCTGTGGTTCAAGCACTGCTCTTCCTGCCCATGTTTGAAGGGAAAGTGTCCAGGCATGGAAAAGTGCAAGCACAGCCTTTTTTTCATGTGCTGTGGCACTTCAGAGCAAATCCCTGAGGAAGGGTTGGAAGAGATCTTGGGGCACACATGGCTGTGCCAAGGACTTGCTGTGGAGATGCACAGGGATATCATGAACTCTGTGCAAACTCCAGCAGCTGTGCCCTTCTGTGGGATGGGGGACCTCCCTGCAGGATACGTGGAGTGTTGGGGGGTGCTGACTGCTAGCAGGCATTAATGGAGAGCTGGGGGACAGCTGCTTATTTGCAGGACATGTGCTTAAGATGGCCAAAGGATCATGAGGTTGCTGGGACACAGGGTGAAGGAGCAAGGAGCCAAAGGGAGAAAGGAAGGTGAGGGGAATGAGAATAGGGGAGCTATGATATGAAGGGGAGATGGAGAGGACCCCCCCCTTCCCCCTCTCTATACTAAGATCTAAGCAAGCTGGAGCATCTGGCTGCTCTTGCTCTGCTGCTTTTGGGGTAAATGAAGTTGTGATCAGAGATTCCTATAAAATATTACCCTGCAGGCATCCCAAATAGGCACAGGTTACTGGTGTCTTAAACCAGCCCTTTTTGTGCCACAGAGGTCAGCAGCCTCTGATAATAAGCAAAACATGATGAGACTGGACAGAACTAACCCTGTCTCCGCATCCTTCTTACTTTATCTCTCAGGTTCAGGACCAGGCTCCCGCACAAACCACACATTGGTGGCACTGCAACACGGCCATCCTTAGAGCACCTGAGGGGTGAGAGGAGTCACGGTGGACATCTCTAACAACATCTCTAACGGCCTTTTTTTCCTTTCCAGGGTGTTCCATGGGAAACAGCACCAGCCGGCTCTACAGTGCGCTCGCCAAGACGCTGAGCAGCGGCACCGTGTCCCAGCAGCAGGACTGCCTGGAGCAACCGGACTCGGCACGGCTGGATCCTATAGACCCCAAGGATTTGCTGGAGGAATGTCAGGTCGTTCTGCAAAAACGGCCGCCCCGGTTTCGGAGGAACTTTGTGAATGTCAAGAAAAATGCTGCCAGTAACCACCGCCCCATCCGGGTCATGCAGTGGAACATCCTTGCCCAAGGTAGGAGCTGCCTCTAAGCTGTGACCCAGAGATCAAACGCAGCAGTGAAACCCTTTAAATGCAGGTATGTCCACGCAATTGGGCATGCCTGGGACTGGAAGAGGTGAATTAGGTGAGGCACAACTGACTGAGGGCCAGGAGGAAGATTTGCAGCACTTGAAAGAGTGGCTTGCCTTCCAGAAACAGGAAAGGGGAAAAAAAGGCCTCTCCTTGCACCTGTGATGCCAAAGGTAGTTCTGAATGCCTGTCTTAACCAAACATAGTACGTCCAAGAAGCTGTTAAACTCCAGAAAAGACTCATCCTTCCCTAAGTCATGTTCTTTATAAAGCTTCTGTATAGTCTTCTAATTTTTCAGTGAGATGTTCAGGGATTCAGATCAGTTATGGAAAGTCTTAATTGTTAAAAATAATTTTAACTGTTTTCTTGTGGTTTTTTGTTTTGTTTTGTTCTCAGACCCCTAAAATCAAGGCTGTAAATTGACTTTTGCAACAGCCTCATCTTAAAATCCTTCAGGGTGGGAAATGCCCCCCATAGGGACTGCCTTAAGGTTCTGCAGTTAAGTCACTCCTGTCCTGCTTGCTGCATTTTTAATGAGGCTTAAGCTGTGGAAGCCACACATGGAAGCACTTGCTGCAGTGGGAAGAGGGTGAAGAGCTCTTTAACCCAACTTGTATCTGTAGAGGCAACTTCATTTTTTTTTGGAGAGCCTTGTCCCCAGCCTCAGAAAAACTTACCTTTTGTTGTTGTTGTTTTTTCCTCCCTGCTAATTTCAGCTCTAGGAGAAGGCAAAGACAACTTTGTTCAGTGCCCCATGGAAGCTCTGAAATGGGAAGAGAGGAAGTGCCTCATCCTGGAGGAAATCCTCGCCTACAAACCCGACATCTTGTGCCTGCAAGAAGTCGACCACTACTTTGACACCTTTGAGCCACTCCTCAGCCGCCTGGGCTACCAGTGTACTTTCTTCCCGAAGCCCTGGTCCCCGTGCCTCGACGTGGAGCAGAACAACGGGCCAGATGGCTGCGCCCTGTTCTTCGTCAAAGACCGCTTTGAGCTCATCAACAGCGCCAACATCCGGCTAACCGCCATGAAGCTGAAGACCAACCAAGTGGCCATAGCTCAGACGCTGAAGTGCAATGAAACTGGAAGACTGTTCTGCATTGCTGTCACTCACCTGAAAGCCCGCACTGGCTGGGAGAGGTTTCGGTCTGCACAAGGCTGCGATCTTCTCCAGAACCTGAAGAGTATCACCCAAGGTGCAAAGATCCCTCTGATCATCTGTGGAGACTTCAATGCGGAGCCAACCGAGGAGGTCTACAGAGAATTTTCCAACTCCAGCCTCAACTTAAACAGTGCATACAAGCTGCTGAGCCCCGATGGGCAGTCAGAGCCCCCGTACACCACCTGGAAGATCCGGCCCTCGGGAGAGTGCCGACACACACTGGATTATATCTGGTATTCCCAGCACGCCTTGAATGTGAACTCAGCTCTTGGCTTGCTGACTGAAGAACAAATCGGGCCCAACAGGCTCCCATCATTCAATTATCCTTCAGATCACCTGTCCCTGGTGTGTGACTTTAGTTTTAATCAAGACCCCGACAGACTGCTGTAATGTCTCAGAATGCCACCTGCTCTTGCAGTGTCTTAACTCGCCACTATTTTATTTTAGAGAAAACTTTTGAAGCTGGAAGCTATTGAAGGATGAGGAAATGCTGTTGATCAAACATTGTTTCTGGCACGTGTTTGGAGTTACACTTGCCGTTCAGCACTTGTTAATCTGGAGCCTCCAAGGGAGGAAGAAAGGAGTCTGTGTTCTCACTGTGGTGTCCTGGCCCTAGCAGGGTTTGAAAACCATAAAGCAAATGAGCTCTATCCTTTCACTCCCCCCTATGTTTAAGGATTTGATCCTCTAATGAATGTGGAGGCCTTAGGATTCACATCAAAACACTTGCGTTTGTAAAACAACTTGCCCCTGACAGCATGCTCCTTTGATTTATTTCAGTTTAAGCTTCTGCAAGTACCAAAGGGAACGAGGCTCAACAGCTCATTGAGATTCTCTTAACTCTTTTTCTGTTGCAATCCAAAGGAATGTTAGTGCAATTTAGACATGAACAATCTAAGCTCATACAGGTGTCGTCTTCTCATTGGTACATGGCTTAATTTCATTAAAAGTGAACTAGCACAGCGTGAGGTAGCCCCCTCCAGTAAGAGCAGGTGAGGAAGTGAGAGGCTACTCCACGTCATGTAGCGATAGCCTCACTTTTCCAGATGAGCGTGCATGTGTCCGTTGCACACCTGTGGCCTGCAGGTATGTACACACAGTGAGTTACCTTTGTCTCTTCTGTGCTTCCCTCCAGAGGACACACCTAGCCAGGGAACATTTCCTCCTCTGCTTCAATTATGACTTTTCTAAATGGTTTAAATTCGTAGTCTTGTCGATCTCACTGTTTCAGTAAAGGGCCAATCTTTGTGTTGAAAGACTTATTTATCTTCAGGAATCTAAAGCTACACTGGAACCTGTTGGAAGATAAAATTTATTTATTGAGAGAAGTTGGTGATCCCACATCTGACTTGAAATCAGCAACAGTGTTCAGGAGCCTCTTTCCACGGCCAGGGGGAACTCTGGCCAAGCACCTAGGCTTAGAGCTGCGTTAGTGTAGTAACTCTTGTACGTGGAGTGGTGCTCATGGTTATGACGCAGGTCTTGCATTCAGGGATTGTAAACGTGCCCCTATGATGGAAAATGAGGTGGGGACAGAGGACAGGAGACAACAGCTGGCGTTGGACTGATGTTTAGATAGTTGGGAAGGATGAGGCAGAGCAAATAAAGCAGTACTTCCATGTAAAGACCTGTAGTAACTCTTTAAATGTTCCAGGTGTTTATTAATAAAAGACTTTGGGAAAAAAAATAGTCTCTCTTCCCTTTCTCTATCACAAGTAGGCAATCAGTCTGAACTAGTGACCACTGATCTTCAAGTTAGTGGTGGTGCTACCCATTCTGGACTTTTCTCCCCCAACCCCATAGCCCTGACCTTACAAGATGGCACAGCTGCTTTGCTTTCACCACAAGTGCTCTTTTTCAAACTTGAAATGCCCAATTCCCCAGCAAGCCTGGAAGGAAGGGAGTTGCCTTTAGCTGTCCTCTAGCTCAAGAAGAAGCCTAGACCCTGTATTATGGCAAAGATGATTCTCTGCTAGTTGTGTGGAGCTACAGACTGTGCAAGTATTCCTCCTGGAGGGCTGCTGAGCGTGCCTGGTAGAGCTGGCTCCTCCCAAGAGGCAGCTCTATTTGTCACTTTCTTTTAAAATGTGCTTTACACAGCCCATAAATTATTGTACTTGTGGTGCTGGTAAGTGAAATACAGTGTCTGGCAACTCTAAGTCCCAAATTCCCCCCACTCCCATCCCTTTCAGGCAAATGAAGGCAGCGCCGTGTGGCACAGCCCTGACAGGCTCTGTGTGTGCTCCCGACCCTTGCAGGGGTAGGGCACTGACCTGTCTCCATGCAGAGGAGCTGAGGTCCTGCTAACACCAGCCTGGGTTGCTGGACTCCTAGCAAGTGTGGATTTGAAATTCCCCAGACAGAAAGGATTTGACAACCAAAGGGCCCAACTTCCTTAGTGAATACTCCTACCAGGAAGATGTGATGGACCAACCACTGCCAGCCAGAGCCTTCTTCAGTTTAATTTCAGAAAGAGCAAATCTTTCTTGCGTCCCTGGAAGCCAGAAGGGGTGGCTCCTTGGGGGGATATTCTGGGCCAGAGATGAGCTGCTCCTAATGCCCCACAGAAATGCAGACCTCTGAACACCCCTACCACAAACATTTCATACTGGATAGACTGAGACAGCTTCCTTCTCACAGTGCTGGCTGCCCTCCATTACTCCCTGAGGAGGTGGGATGCAGTGTTTCTCCTTTAGGGTTGTCTTCTCTTAGGATCCTCCCTCAAGTGAGCTTTGCAAGGAGGAGAAATAACACAGTTGCCCATTAATGGAGGCGATTTGTAGCTAAACACTTCTAAAAGCAACACTGCAACATAGACCTATGGGATGGTACCTTTAGTAAGTCAAATTCTTGCTCATTTACCACAAGAAGTCACACCAGAAGCTGGAGTTTCCATTCAGACCCTTTTGGCAGTTTCTAGAAGAAACTGTGAATTGAATGTGAGCGAGGACAATACTGTACTTAAAAAAAACCCAACCAATCAACCAACCAAACAACAACCCACACGCCAACAAACCAACCAGCCCAAAAGAACCAAACAGCAACAACAAAAAGCCCTTAATTTCCATTTCACTTCTGCATAAGCAGCTCCGCTCTCCTAGGAGTGGCCGAGGGTGTCCCTCGGTGTGGCAGTTTCCCTCTGCCAGGGCACAGAGCCAGCACGCTGATTATGGCAGGCTTTGTTTACCACCAGGAGCCCGACTATCGCAGCTACGAAACTCCCACCAGCACTCTCACAGGACAACATTTGGTAACTGGACTATTCTTACATCATTTTACTCCGAGCCTTGCTTTCAACACTCTCTCTCCCACTAAAGAAACCAAGCTGCAGAGCAACAGCAGGGTTTGTACATTATTGCCATCACTGCGGAGCTCCTCTGAAGTGGAAAGAGCTGGGATTCTTACTTCACCCTGGACACGTGACAGCAGATGTTCACTGCTTCATGGCCTTAAAGGGCAATTTTGAAGGCGAGGGGAGGGTGGAGTAACTGTGAGCAGACTGGGGCCTCTCCCCATCACAGTCATTTTTAATACTGTCACGCTCAGGAAGTCACACATCCCTGCTATAGCACAACAGGGAACCCCTTCTGCTCTACTTTAATAAAAGGTAGACAAGATGCAGAAATTAACTGGTAACTTCCAGTCAGCTTCACCCTTTTATTCCAGTACTTGTTATATGTTTTGCAGACGAACTCCTCTGGAAGGCTTAAGTACTGCTCTTGCTTTTATTCAGCAAGAGGCATGTCTGCAGCACTGAAATGCTTTTGCTGGCTATAGATATCAGTGCACTAAACATTTTCCATAGGAAAAAGCAAGGAGCTCTTATATTTCTTTCTTTTTTTCCTATGCAGTATGACTCTTACAGTAAAAATGTCTTCAAAGGTCTTGTGGATGTTTGCCTTATAAGCACACCAAGGCTAAAAAAAGCTTCAACAGATCCCTTGCTCTAATCATGAATAAAAGCTGCAGCAGTGACAGTTTTCCCCTCACCCTCAAGCTAGCTGAAGGAAGAAATGACCCACTTATTTAATTTGCTGAAAGGGAGAAGCTGTTGCAAGCTTGTTAAAACACTATCTCTCTAGGAGAACAATTAGATCACAAGTAGATAGTGTCACTCAGATCCTCTTCACTTAATAAGCTTAATACCTGCTATTTGAACTGTCTCTATGAGGCAGAAATTGAATTCAGCATGTTCTGGCTGTGACAATCGTCACATGTAACTCAACAGCCCTGCTGCAGGTGTCATGATGCCAACTGAGGCTTCACACACCACCTGTCCACTTTCTCATCAGCTCTTGACTGCCCCTGGCTCGCTGATCCTTGATCAGCTTAGGTGTAATTCTCCAAGTCCTGAAGTTGATGAAATCAACCTGCAGAGGATCCCAAGAGCTCAGCCTTCCCTGCAGCGTGCTTTAGCTGCATCACTTCAGTCATGTCCAGGCACAGAACCCTTCACTAAGCAAGATGAACTTCCACCGTGAGAGTAACAAAACCAGTGGTGCTCAGTATGGGATTCCCCTTTCAACTTTTCTTGCCACAGCTCAGAAATTTTGATAGGAGATCTTTATTCCGAGTTGCAAGTCACAGATTTTTCTTGTGGATTATACAGCATTTCCCTGTCCATCCTATAACTTGCAATAGCGGTTATTTGAAAAATAAAAGATACTTGTATTTTTCTCTGTAAAACCAGTGATACCATGGCTGCCTCAACGCCCTCTGTATAGTGTGCTCGCTTCACACCAGTTTAATTCCACCATCACGTCTAGGAAAGTTACTACTTGCCAAGGGGTTAAGCCTCGAATCTTCTCCATGAGCCACCAGCTTCAGATGTAAAAGCCAATCCCGCTTTCACACATGGACAAAGTAACAAGTGTTTCAGCAGGATTGCAAGAGTCTTGCAGTACAGCTCAATCCTAACTTCAGTATTTTGTTGTCCCATTGCCCATTTCAGATGTTACAAGCCTGATCACAGCTCCCTCATCCTGAGGCCACGTCCTCCACCACCAGCAAAGCACTTCTTGCCCACCCAGTAGTTCATTACGTTGGCATACAGCGGCACGCTGAGGAGAAACCTCCTGCAGACCTAGAGAACTATCCCAGACCCTCAGTTCTAGGCAGGAATCTTGCCCCTGACACTGATCTGCAGAAATCCCCAGGGAGAGGCTGCCTTTTAAGAAGCAGGGCTTCTTACCCAGATTGCACCCCACTTCTGAACAACCACCAGACCTCAGAACAGCTCGGAGGAACCACAGGCGCAGAAAGCAACACCCAAGCGATGCGCTCAAGCAGACAGGCTGCAGTCGCTACCCGGCTGTGACAGGAGCCTCTCTGTACCTCTAGCTAGCAGCCGAAATAAAAAGCAAAAGCGAGGAGTACAAAAGCACATGTGGAAATCTTAACAAAAAGGTTCTTCCCTCTCTGAAGCCAGGTAAGTACCCTTTCCACAGCAGTTACAGCACATCCTCCTACATTCTTGCAGCACTTAAGGAATTTCTGATAACTGCCCTGATAATTGCGTGCCCCTCACCGGGTGGCCAGGGGAGAGAGCCAAAGGACCACTGCCAGCTCTGTGGCAAGAAGCAGCAGTAACAGCAACAGCAGCCAGTGAGAGCTGCCTGTCTGACTGGTAGTGGAGATGTGGGCCTTCATTCCTTTCAGTTTTGCCATTACACAATATTGCCTTGGCTCTAACTTAAGAGGAGGAGGTCATCAGCTGAAGATCCTTATCTATTTCCAGGAAGATAGTTTGTCCCCATTTGACTTCCAGTGTATCTAAATTAGGTGTTGGAAAGGTCTTAACTACAAATACTCCAGAGACAGACCTTTCAAGCTCTGAGATACAGCATCTCTCTTTCACATATGATCAAGTAACAGCCATTTAGAAAAAAGATTTCTTATAGAAAAGACTTAAAAACGTAGGTTTAAAAAATGCTGTTACTTTTCCTCCTTCTTGTCTTCTAACTGATGTTCTACCTCTCTTCACACTGCCCTATTTCCCTTGACCCAGAACATTAGTGCCTCTGACTACCAAATTAGTCAACCTATTGCCCAGTTTCTCCCTACTTCCCTTTCTATCCTACCTCTTTCTTGGCAATATAAATCCTCTTCCTTTTCCTGCATTCCCTCCTGTGAAGGGAAATAACTGGGCTTACTGCTAGCACTCTACATGTAACCCCTTTTTCCATCATTAAAATTTAAAGGGGAAAAAATCAACTCCAATCTAAGTATTTCATTCCCATCTCCTTTATCATTATTGAAGACCTCAATTCCGGATTTCTGTTAAAATTTCTCCTTCAGGCATAAAGCATTTAGATGGTGATTTAGACTAAATTATTTCAGGATTACCTGAGTTCCTGCTCTCCAGGGTATCTCACTAGGAGCTGGGGTTGCTGATGGGCACCTGGCTACCCACAAGCTGATGTGCTGCTTCTCTAGTAACTGTTGTACCCGAGACTCTAGGAACTGTGGAACTGTTCAGCGTCCCCACGAAAACAGGGTAAGCTACCCTGCATCTATTTTAAGCAAGATTTTTGCACATGGGCTACAACTCTGGAGCGAGTTGTGTACTGGGTGTTCTTACCCGAGCTTCACCCCGTAACGTATCATGATACCCGTAACTTCAGTACAATTATAAATGGAAAACCTATTTAGATACTTGCTCCTTTCAGGAAAAAAAACAACAAAACAAACAACCAAAAAAATCCAACAAAACCCCAACTTTTACCTAAAGTAAAGTAAGTATTAGTGCTGATGCCAAAACAGTAACAGTTGGCAATGTCAGTGGCAACACCAAAACTTAGTATTTCTCATTTTTCAGTTTCTGCCTACTGGTACTTCCTACTTGCCACTACAGGGTCCTCAGAGAGTTCAGCACTCTGTAGTACCCCACATTTGCTCATTTCTACCTTTCCTTTGCAGTGCAGCCTTAGGAAATTAAAGCACAGCTGAAGAAGTAGTTACATAGTTCACAGAGCTCTGGAAGCTATCAGTTCTCAGAGTCATTAAACAAACCCTGTCCTGCTTGCTCTGAAAGAACTGAAGTGCACACAAAGTTATCACCTGTCAGATGGAGGGCAGGAACTTCTTAAGCTACTCGAGTTATTCCCCAAGGGCTCATGGGATTAGCCACAATGCAAGAACACTGAGTATGCTCACCATCCTGAAAAAGCAAAAGAGAACGAGACCTCACCAACTACTGCAAGCGTCTCGGACACTTCAATGAAACTTATTTTCAGTATACTGTGCGGAGAGTTCGTCAGCCGTTTGGAGTACCAGAGTGGTGAGGACTTCAAACTTCCACACGCTATCAGCTATCCTAGGCTGAATGCCTGGAAGATTTCAAATAAGCAGAAAAAAAAAGGTTAACAGGTTGAAAGGAAAAAATAAAAAATAAAAAGCAGACCAAACACCATTAAATTTCGTTTCTATATTTCAGTAAAACCTACTTGAATACACTTTGAAACAAGAGTACAACAAAATAGAATATGCTTCAAATGTTGAATATACAAACTATTATAGTTCATTCTGAACACTGGTACTTCCCTCTTCAACTAAAAAAAAATTTACAGGTTTAGAACTACCTGACAAAAGCTCATGCTGGGCGTGACCTTTCAAGTGACAGAGTAGAGCTGAAACTGAAATGTATGCATGGATGTCAAGGCTAAGTGAGAGACACAGGCATGGTACAGCAGAAGGCGGAAAGCCTGCTGCTATTTTGTCCACAATTAAGAAATTTAGACAGACTTTTAACTACCATACAAAATATGTTACATGTAATTCTATAACAATACTGTGCTAGGTACAAGATTCTTAAAAAAATTTGTTTTAATAAAAAAGCTTTACACAAACAAGCCATTAGCTTATTTCAAGAAAGATAACTGAAAATCAGTCTAAGGCTTTCATTTTGAATCTGCTTAAGCTGTATGATACAAAAATCCCTCTAGGTCTCTGTCTTCTTTTAGAAGCTCTTTAATCTTCTCCTTTATTTCACATTCTACAATACCTAATAGCAGAGTTTTTCACGTAGCACCAGTTGAGTACTGTGGGCACACAGTAGTAATTGCTGGTATGCATATAATATGCATCAGATTTGTCATTTGTAACAACGAGACTTTCCTCTCCCCCTGAAACCTAACCACCACGGCCAACCTCTCACACAACTCCCTTAGTGTTCCAGGGCTTAGTGTAGCTTGGTTAACGGGTAACGTAGTGAACTGTTTGGTCCCTTTTCAGTCCCTCTATCTTTCCTTCTCCAGAGGTTCAGCCGTTTCCCAACCAGAAGAGTCAGTTTTTGTCAGCATATCAATGTGGTTCAATTCCCACTGAAACAAGGGAAAACATTTTTTTTTTTTTTTCCCAGTAAGTCTTCAACATAATGCATGTTTATTAACATTTCAAAAACTCTCCTTTTCGACGCGGGTGATCCCATCCGCTTCCCTCCCCCAATTATGTCAGTATAGTCAAAACCGTAACAGTCTAGAAGTCCATGCTGGAAGCAATCTGTTCTTCACTTCTCACACGTTAGGATTCCTTCTGTTTTCACTGTCACAGGAAGGGCGATGGCCGAGGGCGTGCTAACTACTACTACGTGGGTCACAGTCTTGCTTCCATCTGCCGGCTTCTCTTCTTTTACCAGCTGCAGTGCTTTCACTTCACGTTCCTGTTTTAAAGCCGCTGTGTCTGACTTAACTTCCGGACCTTTTATAACTGCACTAATCACCCTGGGAGGAGTCTGGCCAGATGCCTGCTGAGCAGGCACCGATAGTCTCATTACTGGTGTCCCGTGAGCTATAGACACTGGGGTTAGTGCCCTAACAGCCAGCGGGGTTCCCACGATGTTAATACTTCCTGACCCAGACAGGCCCGTTTTTGTTTGTAACTGACACTGCGTAAGCTGGGTGGCAGGGATGGTAATGATTTTGGCAGGCTGCATTGTGATTTTGTCTCCGTTTTCAGCAGAGGTTGGCATCACAGTAGGGATTGTCTGGATTACTACCTTTGGAGTCGTTGCTGCTGTTGGACTTGTGTTGGTTATTAACGGTGACCCTGCGTTTACTGACTGCACTGCCACAGTGGAGATTTTCTGTCCCAAGGAGGTCATTACAACAGGCACTTGCATTGCCACACGTACAGTCCTGCAAGAGACAGGTGTGGTTAAGTCAAAACACAGGTCACCGTTACAGATGACAGCAGGGACAGACAGGATTTACAGATAAAAACCACAAAACCACCCCAACAAACCAACCAAAAGCCACACAAACCCAAAACCTTTAGCGCATTTAGCAGTAGGACTTTGTAAATTTCACAGCATTCATCTCTCTCTCCTCCCACATAGAGAATTTTAAAATATGTGCAAAACCAGGAACATGGACTGTTAGCTCTGATCTCAAACATTTAAAAAAAGAATCAAAAAAAATAAGAGACAGATTCTGAAGAAAAAAAAATAAATCTTGTCATTAGGAACTGACAAGCCCAAGACACTCTAACACAAACCTGGGAGCTGTCGTCGCTGGGACAGTAGTAGTGGTAGTTGAGGGACGAGATGATGATGTATCATGAGCTGGTGAGGCAATATTCACAACTCTGGTGACTGCTTTTTCTGTTTTGGTACAGCTTAACGGGGAGTTTTTAACTCCACGTGCAGAGGTTGCTGCTTTTAAAAGGTTTTCTGCAGATAAAGACACTCTTTCCAATGACTTTTCGTCTGTAGGCATTGACAAATCTTCATTGCAGGACTCGCTTTTGTCATCATCTATGACAACTATATTTTTTGGCATCTCCTTAAACTGATACACAAGCCTCTGTCCCTCCACTTTTGCAAGGATTCCTCTTTGATAGTAGTATCTGCAAGAAAAGTCCAGTTAAGTAGCAACCCACATAGCGACAGATTTTAAAGAAAACCTCATTCTGTGCTAACAAGAAAATCTGAAGTAACCACAGTAAACCTGCAATGAGAGAAGGTATGGAAAGAAGCTGGCAGAAGACACTGGCAGAGTATCTGAAGGATCTAGCTAAAAAAAAAAAAATATAAAAATTGACCTTTGAAATAATGTACTTTAGGAATTAAATTGCAAATAAACTGGTAACAGAAAAAGGAAAAGAACTGCAAGCACTCTGATGCTTTTTAAACATCTAAGTCAGCAAGAGGGCAAAGCTTTTAAAATTTCAGAACTGTTCTATTTCTACAGGCAAAATACAGAATCAGATTTAAAATTTTAGTAGGTAACTCAAGGATAGAAAAGTTCATACCTCAGAGCTCTTCCCATTGTCTCATAGTTCATGTCAGGCTTGTTTTTGTGTTTTCCCCATAGTTTGGAGACTGCTTTCGAGTCCACGAGTTTAAAGATTCCCTTTTCTCGCTGAGTCCATTTAATATACCGCGGACAAGTGTTCTTGTCCTGGAGAAGGTCCAGAAGGAACTCCCATAAGTATGTTGTATTTCCTACAATCAGAAAGCGTTTAAATATTAGAAACCCACTTTTCAAGACAACAGCAAGTTCTCTGTACATAGGTAACGCTGAACGACCCGCATTGCAAGCAAATGTTCCCCAGGAATGGTAGGTAAAATGGAACCAGCACATGTTCATTCATTCAGTGAAGTTTAGTAAAGCTTCCATAAATATTTACATTCTGAAAGGAGCTAATCCAAGTGAAGTGCGATACAGCAGAGGAGCCTGCCCGATCCAGTGCCCATTCTCCATTTCTCCAGAAGAAGTGTGGGAGGGCTTTCCAAGTCCCTACAACCTGCATCTGTTCAGCAGAGGCAGGATGAGTGCTGAGAATTTTCTTCTTCAATTTGCTTCAAGAGGGAATGGAAATGACAGTGTGTTTTATGATACTGACGGACAAGGGGATATAAAGAAGTCATTTTTAAAAGGCACCTTCAGTAACGAACCATCACAACTGTGCTAAGTTTGTAACATAACCTCCTGTGCAGGACCTGGGGCTCTCACACAGCCTGGTGACAGCCCCACGTTCTGACCCATCCCAAACACATGCTGCAGAGTCACCAGTGTCCTTCTAGGTGCAAAGCCAAGTCCAACTTTTTGCTACAAGTATTCGTGTGGCAGAAATCCCATAAACCTTTCTTTAACCACGGGGATATAAAATGAAGTCAGCCTAAAGCAGAGTTCAGTGCTCCTCTCAGGTACTCCACAGGTGTACCATTCCCACTGGAGGAGCCTCAAGACAGGGTTTATGACAGTAGCTCTCAGAACGGCATAAATCCTAACATGGGGTTTTTAATGAAGAAAGGTCATCAGTTCCTGAGATACGATGGCCACAGCACTCGCTCTCATGCTGAAGCCAATTACAATACATTAAGGCAGGCTAAAGCCCCCTGTGGCAGACTCCAAGAAGTTAAGCTATCTTTGAAAAACCTCATAGGGTAAAAAAAAAATAAAATAAAATATAGTTTCCATCTTCTGGAGAAGACTCACAAACACCTCATGTATTTTACCACATGTGCCAATAAACAGCAAGCACTGACTCAAAAGCTACCAAAATCCAGCTTTGGTTGGATTTCAGAGACATCCAAATAGGACCTCTATGAGGAAAGTGCCAACAGGAGAACTCGGGCATCCTGAAATCATCCTAAATTTTAGGGCATTAATGTTTTTGGGTTGGTTGGTTTGTTTTTTGTTTTGCTTGGGGTTTTGTTTTGGGTTTTTTTTGTGGGGTTTCTGGGTTGGGGTTTTTTTGTCTGTTTTGTTTTGTTCTTTATCCTTAGCTCTGCAGAAATAGAATTTCTGGGCCCACTGTCAAGTGCTGTAAGCCTGCAAAAAGATTATTTACAAAAAAATGTAAGTGGGCTTCAGAATTAGGAAGGAAACAGGAACTTCAAGAGAAATCATTCCTGAAAGTGTCTCATTTTTCTGCAGGAACAGTGCTGCCGACTCAGCTGCTTTCTTTTTTCCTCTCATACTCTATATATTGACCTAAATAACAGCATTTTTTCCCACAGGAGGACTACACAGTAT
Organism: Chloroceryle amazona; assembly: GCA_027560015.1. Lineage (NCBI taxonomy): Eukaryota > Metazoa > Chordata > Aves > Coraciiformes > Cerylidae > Chloroceryle > Chloroceryle amazona. The sequence continues at coordinate 17,618 of JANHFX010026377.1, forward strand.
CTCCACTATTAAGAAATCATCCACTATTGCCACTAAGACCCAGTGACACTGCAGGTGGGCTGCTGTGTCAGCTACAGCTGCTATGGCTTTAACACAACAAGTTTATTTTAGAAACGTTTAATACACTTTTGAACCATTTTTAAACCCTTTCTCCTTAAAACCAATTTTCAGAATACTCCCAATCCAAGCTCATGGACTCCTGAAGAAGAGACAGAGGGGGCTGTAAAGCTTATTATCTGAACAGGTTTACATTCGTGCTGCTCTTGAGCAGCCCTAAGTGCAGCCTGGTAGACGAACATGCTCTGCACCTGGCGAGGAAGGCAGAAGCCTTATTGAACAGCATCAGCTCATCTGTGCTTCTGAAAGGTCTCCTGCCCTTGTCTCAAAATAAAAGAAATAATGGCCAGAAGGTACGTGAAGGATACCAAGCATTACACCTATCGATCAACTGTTGCAGCATCTAGATGGAGAGTCTGGCTCCCTCCAGCTGCCTACACTTTAAAAAGAGCATTTAGCAAATGAAAAACAAAGTATGTCAAGAAAAACCACGGCCTGATCTGCCAAACCACTACGTGGGGACGAAAAAAATACTACTACCTCACTCTAAGAAAAAAACATTAACAAGTCTCCAGTTCCTCCTGTATAATAAACTGAAGGGCACAATTCAATGTGATTCACAGCTGCTTCACTTTGCACCAGGGAGTGTCAGGAAGGCACAAAGGAAGGGGCACCTACATGGACAACAAGTGAGCCCCATTCTGTATGTGCACAGCCAGCTGACATCGTCCTCCACTCCTCTTGTCAGCTTAACCCTGCTGACAGTACTGAGCTCTAGGAAGAATTCCTGCTTTTCCAAAAACACACTGCATGTAAAACTGCCTGTATTTGCAACTATTTTTTTTTTTTTAAATACATGATGAAAAATAAATCCAGTAACATAATATTTTGCAGGACATCATACACTGAGGGAAAAAAAAAAAAAAAAAGTGTTTCATGCCAGTGGTAGTGCAAAATATGGAATGAGATACCTTGTGAGAACAAGAGATGTAACCAGATTATTATGAGGGTCCACAGAAATTAAAAAAAAACAAAACACAACAAACCAAAAACCAAGGCAGTACCATCTCCCACTCCACTAACAGCTGCAGAGCGAAACCCCCAGTACAGGCCAAAACTAGAAGAGAGAGAAATACAGACCTACTTCCCAAAGTTATGGGTGCAGCAGGCTAGGAACTGGGACACTTTATGAGTACTAGTCAGACCACAGAAAGCTGTCATAGTGCAATCAGAAGTAGAAAGAAAGTTAAGGTGGCTTTAAGAATCCACCAGAGGGAGGAAAAAAAAAAAATAATTTGATGTACTTTTAAGTAAAGCAGGTACAAAATCTGTGACCTTCCCTGAGGTCCACTGCTGCACCCCAATCTGAAGACAGCAACAGTGGCCACTGCAGAGAAGTACTTTAATTCCTGTTTGCACCACTGGTTTTCATGAGCCAATGTTTGCACGATGTCAGCCCAGTTCTTCCTTGCCCTACTGACAAATGTGACAGCTCAGAGGCTGTACCCAGCTAAGGAATTATGTAAGCAGCAGAGGTCCTGCTTTCAAACAAACCCCGCAGTAACAACGGAGCTGCCCACTGCACTCTCTTTCAGCCAGCACACCGCCACTGAAAGTCACTATACTTTGTTTCTCCAAGCCACAGCAACATCTCCAAACAACCTTCAGTGCACTAAGTAGGAATACACATTTTCCTCCTACAGCCAGGGAAAGACCTCATGACTTTCAACTATTACCATTAACAAATGCTCGCAAGCTGCTTCTCCTGGAGAACAAGCCTTTGAGCTGTAGCTTAACCACTTACGTGTCCAGCAGGAAGTTAACACGCAGCACAAAAGTCAGCATGAGTCAATAAACACCAAGTAAAGCGAATGAAAAATCACAAAGCCTACTAACTGCAGAATGTTTCACAGGGCAATTCTACAGCAGTTCCACACATCCTTGGGCTACATCTTGTACAAACAAATTTGAAGGCGTCAAATAAAATTAAAATGCTAACAAAGTCAGTACTAACTTGTTCAGCAATGTTTTTAGAGGTCTGTGGCTTTTCTGTACAGGAACAATATATATACACTACATAATTTTAAAGACTCAGTAAATGGCAAAATATACCTTTGCCTTCTCTAGGTTTCTTCTTTATACCTAGATCTGGAGAGCCATCAGATATAGCCGACTGCTGGGTCTTCGGTTTACGGCCAGCTGCACATAAAAACATGGAGGGAAAAAAAAGTATTAATCATATGCAGAAGTATTTTATAGCTTGCTGAAAGAAGCAGTTCATGCTTTTTTTTCCTCCCCTGCCATTTCCTTGCTACAAGCATGGATAAACTTACATTCTTAGATAAATACCACTGCACATCCCGTTTAATTCAGCATTTGGCTGCTTATTGCATAGGCAGATTTAACTCCATTTCAGACAAGTGAATGGCAGGTGAGGTAAGGAGCAAATGTCCAAAGTTAAACTTCAATTGACTTACATTCTTTTAGTCCAGTGTCTGTTTTACTCTGAAATGTATTTTTAATTACTTTTGAAATAATAAACAGTCATATCCACCTTGCACCCGCCCGTGCGAGCAGTGCCACATGGGATTCACGTGCGGCAGAGCGTTACGGTGCGGCCTCAGCAAGGCAGGACAGCTTTGGGTGGTGCTGGACACCTTACCTGCCCCGCAGCGCTCAGCTGCCTGCTGCCCACTCACAGGGCCACCCTGCCCCGGCTTGCTGCGGGCTGGCACGGCTCCCAGCACCTCCTCCTGCCCTCCACCTGCCCCTGCCAGGAGGCTCAGGAGGGGACTCCTTCCTCAGCAGGCTTAGAGCTGCCTGCCTTCCTGTGCCAGGGAGGTCTTTTCCCAGCAAGATGTGCAGCTTCTTTCTGACTTTCTTTCACACTTCAGTGACCTATTTACTCAAGGTAAACAGGCCCAAGCAAGGAAGATGATCACACCCCACAGCAGGAGGCTGTAAACAGTCCACACTTCTGCATTCACTTGAGGCAAGCAGCCATGATTAACTTTCCCACCTCAGATGCAAGAACACTAGTTTTTGCTAATGAACAATGTTCTTCATTAAATACGGAATTTCAAAAGGTGTTTATTATGAAATCAGAAGTTATGGCTCTGTAACTATGGCTGCATGACCTTACACACTTGGGAGCAGGATTTTAGAGTGTGCTAAGAAAAAAAAAAGTCTTTACAAAATAACCTTCATAAAATTTCAGAACTTCCTGAGCACAGCCCTGTAACACCATCTGCCCACTGATGACCACGCAAACAGACAGTGGAGTCACAACAATGCAATGCCACGGGCTCGGGGAAGGGCCGCTGGAAAGCTGCCTGGCAGAGAAGGACGGGGGGAGTACTGGTCGATAGCCAGCTGAACGTGAGCCAGCAGTGTGCCCAGGTGCACAAGAAAGCCAACAGCATCCTGGCTTGGATCAGAAATAGTGTGGCCAGCAGGACTAGGGGAGTGATCGTCCTGCTGTACTTGGCACTGGTGAGGCCGCACCTCGGATACCGTGTTCAGTTCTGGGCCCCTCGCTACAGGAAGGATGTTGAGTTGCATGTCCAAAGAAGGGCAATGAAACTGGTGAAGGGTCTAGACAAAAGTCTTATGAGGAGCAGCTGAGAGAACTGGGGTTGTTTAGACTCAAGAAAAGGAGGCTCAGGGGAGACCATATCACTCTCTCCAGCTCCCTGAAAGAAGGCTGCAGTGAGGTGGGGGTCGGTCACTTCTCCCAAGTAAGAGGTGATGGGACACGAGGAAGCAGCCTCGAGTTGCACCAGGAAAGGCTTAGATCAAGTACTGGGAAAAAAGTATTCTCTGCAAGGCTTGTCAAGCCCTGGCCCAGGCTGCCCAGGGGAGTGGTGGAGTCACTGTCCCTGGAGGGATTTAAAAGCCAGGTAGATGTGGCACTTTGAGACATGGTTTAGCGGTGACTTGGCAGTGCTGGGTTAATGGCTGGACTCAATAATCTTGAAGGTCTCTTCCAACAACAACAATTCTATAATTATGCAATTCTATAAAGAAACAGTTTAAATCCAGCGTATGACTACCGCTATGGAAAAGCTTTGACAGTAGTTTTGTTGCTTATGTAATTCACAGCAGGGTTACAGTTGTCTGTTACGTGTTTTATCAAATATAAAACTCATAGATCATAGATTTATGTCAATCACTACACTGGAGGGTTTTTTTTCATCTAAAGTACAAGTAAATACTTCCTCTTAGCATCTCCGGAAGCTCTAATAAAACAATATTCCTGTTGTTATGTGAATTGTATTGATACCTGCAAGAAAAATGCTAGACCAGAGAAAAACCCCACCAAGTGCCAATTTCTCATTTGGCACTGGATGCTTAGAACTCAAACACTCTTCTGAATAGCTTCTCCTCCAGGGCAGGCCAGTCACACAAATAAGATGCTTCTCTCATGAAAAAGAGTTTGTACTGCTTTTGTAAAGCGATTTACAGGTTGGAAAGTTAGCATCTACCCCACCTTTCACTGGAAGAAGCCTGAGTCTACCCACTGTCCAGATACATCCGTATTTCAGACGCCAAGTTTATCAGGGTAAGTACCCCTCACACATATCCTCTTTTAATCTTCCTCTACCCTTCCTCCACTTTGCAAACTGCACTTAAAAAACACAACGACAAAGACACTGCTTTCCTTTGTGGCTTGGCAAAGCCCATTCTCTTGCTACCTTCTTTTAATTGCTGCAGACTCGTTTTCTTAAAAACCTGCATTTCAGACTTCAATCAGTCTGATCATATGGAGCAGAGATATCTGATCATCTAACCCATCTCCACCAGCATCAACTGCACCAGGTGCAGCCGTGCACATCAGAAATCAACCCGCTCCTACGAAGTGCCATACTGACCTTTTTTCTTTTTCATCGGTTCATGAATGTCAGGGGAAGTTGGAACAGGAGATGCATCCATTGGTTCAGATTCCTCCGTCGATACCTCCACCACAGTTTCTGTGATCACGTCCGGTCTCATGGCCGCATGGATAAATTCTGGGGTTGACACACAAGGAGGAACAAAAACTTCCACTATGAGGGGATGGGAAAATAAAAAAGTATCTGATGAAGTTTCTACCTGATTGATGCATCTCCCATGAAATTATTTTAAACAAAGCATATGCCATAGTATAGCAAGATTCTGCTCCAACAACCTGTCACCTAGAAAATCAATTCCCACCGGCTTGCACGCTTGTCAGTGTTGTTAGGCACCAGACAAGTATCACACCAATATCCTTTAGAATCCAACTTTAAATCGGAAACAAAGCAGAGCTTAATCTTTGATCCTTATTTTGACCTCCCTTTCCTGTTCTGTAGATTTTGGGTTTCAGTTTGACCCTTGTTTCGTCCAACACACATTAAGAACTTCAGAAGGAACATCAAGTTAAATTACTTGTCAACATTAAGTTTTGGGGTTTTTAATGTTTACCACTTTGTAACACAGTGTATTCAGATATTCTTTCTAAAATAGAAAAACAGTTAAAAATACTCTTCCCTTAAAGTAACTCTTTATTTAATCAGTTTAAAATATCAGATTCACAGAATGGTTGAGGTCAGAGCTGACCTCTGGAGGGCACCTGGTCCAACTCCCTGCTCAAGCAGGGCTACCTAAAACCAGCTGCCCAGGCCCATGTCCAGGTGGCTTTTGAGTATCTCCAAGGACAGAGACCCTACAGCCTCCCTTGGCAACCTGTGCCTGTGCTCAGTCACCCTCACAGTGAAAAAGTGTTTCATGATGCTCAGGCAGAGAAGTTCATTTTAAATGTGCAGCTGCTCAAGGATGTCCACCCAGCAGCCTCTCTCAGACCAATGATTTAATCCATAAGTATGCCTGTTATGGGGTGCAGATATCATGTAAAAACTCAAAACAGATCAGTAGTTCTGAAATAAGCAATTAAGTGTTTTAAACAGCACACAGTTATCCACAGAAGCAGGTTTCCCAATATGCTTGTTTGATTGACTAGTGGAAGGAGAAACGGCCCATGGAGCAGAAGCTGTGGATGACATACCAGGACTCCGGGCATCTCTCAGGCAGGTAGGAGACTCCATATGAAGCAAAGCCTCTGCAGCTTCAATTGTTTTATCCGTGCAGTGCACATTACTTCCATGGACCGATGCTTCCACTGTACAAGGATCAAAAAAAGTACAGTTGAGAACAGATCAATTCTAAAACTCCACCTGTATTGCTGTATAACTGCACTAAATCAATCTTTAACATGAAAATCCCCAAACGGTCAGGTGTCTTCACACCTTTTATACCTTCCTGTCAACACAAAAGTTTAGGGAAGACACAAGACAGGCAGCGGCAACACTGTCACTTCTTAGATTAGATTTCTGGTTCACAACCAAGCCCCTCATTTCTATGAGGTGTTCAAGAGCTTACAGAAGCAGACTTCGGGGATTTGTCTTCTACCTTCAAGTTACCCAGAACAAACCAGATTGTAATGAGGACAGTCACAAACAAGCAGAGCAGAACAGAGCAGGGAAGCAGTACCATCTCCAGCTATTACCCCATTAAAATCTGAAGGTCACCTCTCTTCACATTTTCAGTCTATCTGGATAGAGATGTATCTATTTATAAATACAATACTAGTTTGCAAAACAAATATATCCAGTTTCATTTTCTGACATTGAAAATAACAGTGAGTTGGGTTTAGCAGGCTTGGTTGTTAAAAATCAACACAGAAAGCATAAAGAGTACGTGGAGGGAGCTTAAGCAATAGCTAAGGGAAGAAGGTAACAATAACTCTATCACATCCCTAAAGTTTTAAAAGCTTTAAAAACCCAAACAACCTCTCAATTAAACCCACACTCCTATTCACAGCCAACTTGCTATTCCTCACCCTTGCAAAGGTTTTTACAAGCGGCGCCTGCAGAAACAACACCTGTTGCACATCCTCCACACTCTGGCTAAGGTACCCCGGCTCTCTCCAGTTGCTCTTTCCATTTATGGCCATCTGCTCAAAGCTGAACTGCTCCAGCATGGCAGCCGCCAGCCCAGGGAATCTATCTTTAGCGTAAGCGGGGTCACCTACCTCCAGCGTCAGAGAACTAAAGAGGATTCAGGAATAATTCTCTACAAGGTACCTACCCTGTTACTGAAAACATCTAAGAAACAACTTGAAGTTTGTTTAGTGAAAAGCAGGGAAATCACTGCTAGTGTTGCTTCTGACTTAAGAAAACACTAGATAAGAGATTCATGCAGGCACATGTGAGTAAAAAACCTTCCAGCACATTGCAGCTTATTTAAATGCAAGGATTGAAAACGTGAAAACCTTACTAGCCAGCAGGCTAAAGGTATAAACCAGAAGCTGAAAGCAAATGAAAACTGGAAGACGCACAAATGCAAAATTCCAGGCAACCGAAACATCTCTCTGAACTAGCCTGGCTGCCCACACTCTGGCTGGCTGCTGGGATTCCCACCACAGCCCTCTCATGGGGTTTATCTTCTGGAACAGCAGATGCCTGATAAAGCCAACATTCCACCACCACTTCACCCCAGGGTGGGAACAAAAAAAAGCCTACCCAAGAGCAGAGGCAAATCCCACTAAAGCAAAGGGTCTCTACTGCATGCTCTGCCACTTGGATCATTAGTAACAACCAACGAGAGTTTTACAGGGTGAGCCCTTGCCCCAGCTGCAGATCCTGGGTGCTCCCCATGTTCAGGCAGCTGCTGGTTCCTTCCCAAGCAGCAGTTTGGGGGAAGCTGAACACCTGCACTGAAACTGAGTGGCTCTGCTAGAAACCCTCTACCTAAACATTTCAATTTCTAAAGAGAAGCTTCAGCTGCACAGAAACTGATGAGCAAGTTTCCTCTCATCTACCAGGTAAAAACTTCCACTGATCATCAGAATACAGGCACAGTATTCAGCTACTTAGCATAAATGTATCGGTTCTACACCAATACTGAAATTATAAAGTCCAAACCAACATTTGAAATATTCTCATTATTCTAAAACATGAAAGAAGATTTAAAGCAAGTCAGCAAAGCTTTTCCACCAACCCCTCCTCCTCCCCTACAGCAAAGAGCTGTAAAATTGTCCTTTTTCTTTCTGCTGGTTCCCATTTTGGGGATAACTAGTTATCTTGCTCCTGTGCAGATAGCAGGTTCAGTATATAAAGGGCTTCTATAAAGAAACTCAAACAACAGTCGCCAAATTGCAAGAGTCCTGAATCAGCTCATTGAACTCACCAACTCCTAAATCCTTAGAAACATACAGAATTCTCGTATTTCCTACAGGGAACAGTTTAGATCCTGCACCACAAGAGGTACTTCGCAGAGAGCAGGAAGAAGGGAAAATATAGCTGAAAGGCAGCTCTGTGCTCTTCCAGCATCACAGCATTCTGCTGGGGGGCTAGAGTGCGGGGAGAGGAGATGCAACCCTTCCAGCACGAGGGACTAAGGCTGCAATACCCTAAGAGCAGAGCAAAGGACACCCCCCCACACAACCTCTGCCCTCGGTAACCCTTCCATTTCCAATAAAAATAACTCTAATTACTCCTTAAAAAACCTCTGACATTTGAAAACACACACTTCACAAATGCTTTTTTTTTCCAACTTGAGTTACTTAGGGCTCTACTAAAACTGTCACTTAAAAAACATTAAGCAAAAAATTAGCAACACTTCTGGCTTTGGCTGGAACACCACACATGCTGTCTGTCTATCATGACTCTTAGCAAACTAACCTAACCTTGTCAAAAAGACATCTATTAAAATACTTATTAAAATAAGTGCTGTTAGCAAGTTTGAAGCCTTCTCAGCTAGCTACGTTCCCCTGCAGCTAAACCGTGGTTTTAGCCTCAGAGGAGTCTGTCTACCCAGTGAGCACGAGGAGTGTTCAGTTGTGCTCAGGCAACATTATGAGCTAACATGTTTGGAAAAGTGCAAATTTCTACCTCAACACAAATTTGACATAAAATGGCTTTTTGCCACACTAGAAAATGTCTAACAGAAGACAGGAAGTCAGGAGACGTGATACTGATGAGTAAAAATACAGCTAGGAAAGATATCCCAAAAGGTGAAGAGGGGATGGGACAAGGAAAAACCAGGCAGCTGTGTTTGCGGATGACTAGATCAAGTGGCATCATCTAAACAACACTTGTATCACAACGCCTCGTGGCACTTGCCACAATAAAGATAGTGGGGAAAAAAGCAAATCAAAGCAGCAGGATTCTGCAATAAAAACACAACACCCAGCAAACAAACCACACAACGGAAAAAAAGGCCAACTTCAGCCAAAAGCCATCACCACAGAAAATCACTGGCAGTTATTTACTGTGCAGTACCTTTCAGGCCCCTCTCGCTCGTGCCATGCAAACATACACCACGACAGCAACCACAGCTCCTCCCAGGACATCCAACCCTGTGATTGATGCACAAGGTAGCAAAATTTCTAACCACAGAATGATGTGGGTGACCCATTTCTTTAAAAGAGGGGGTTTTATATGCTCATTTCAGGAAGAATTATCACTTGCCCAAATGAAGCAAAGTACTTTACACAGTTGAAAGTAAATTTTCCAGACTCTGGTGAGTAACATGAGAGGTGCTGTTTACTGATCTAGAACGCAGCAGAGCCAACATAACCACTTTCATTCTTTTAAACTGAATTTCATCTTAGTGCTTTTAAGAAATCTGACTCCTTAGCACTTTATTTTAAAACAGCTCATTAAAAAAAAAAAGTTTCTGGTCTGTTTTCAGAACAAAAAGAAAATCCTCTCAGAAAAGAAAATAATTCCAATTTCTAACAAGTAAGCAGCTAACTAGGCTAGCTGGTGTCTATCTTCACTGTTGACCTAATGTCTCCCAGCTCCACTTTCTAAACAAACAGCATGTACAGTAGATTGTTCAAGGCTCTCAACAACTGTTGCAAAACACCAAACTTGGTAATTAAGTCTGACGGGGCTGTGCTTTAGCTTTACAGAGGAGAATTCTGGCAACATAGCCATTTGGTAACAATGCCCCCGGTTTTAACATAATACAAGAGTAACAAAATTAATGAAAGAGAGAGATGAGGGGAAAAAATGGACTTTGAGAGTTTCAATGTGGTCCCTTCTGAAACTGCTACACAGCTCCCCCCTCTTTATCTGAAGTGCTATCAGCGACTGCACTTAAAAGGTCAACACTTAACTGTAGCACCTGATTTACACTAGCTGATCCTTTAATTCTGTCAGGCGACCAGAGCGACACTGTAATGAAGAATTCACAATTCCAAGCATGGAACTCAGTCAAGAGTGACTACACATACGCTAAGAGGGCTCATTAAAGTTTATTGGCATTCACAAGCTTGTTTTATCTCAGCATTTAAAAGACCACAGTGAGCAGCAGTAGAAGGTAGTAACAGTACTTTAAGCCACATTTTAATTGAAAACACTTGAATTGCCTGTATAGGTGATATCCAGAAATCCTCCTGCATTCAACACTCGACTGGAAAAGGCGGCATTTCCAGTTTACTGCTTGCTTTATGACAAACGTCTGTTCAGAAACTGAACAACAATTCTCTAAGCCTGGCTCTGTTCCTTCAGCTTCACCCGGTTTAAGGGTGATACATGACCAGCTGCACACCCGCAATCAGTAACGTAGGCAAACGCAATCACCTCAGAACACTTGTTTTCCTGTGAGCCGTGTGTTATTAGACCGATATGGAGAGAAACATTAGCTACGAAGACAAAACATATCTTTGTCAAGTCACTTAGGAGTTGCTGTTACAACCAGCAATTAAGATAACCTTCAACAATAACAACTCTGGACCAGCTTTCTTCCCACTGTTACCAAACAGAAGTTTTGCCAGCGCTGAGGCCAGCAGCCCCAGGAAAAAGGTAAGGCATAATTCATGGAATCCCTCGGGATAAAAGGATTCCTCCCTTAAATCCACGTGATACCATCTACATACATAAACAAACAGACGGATACAGTATCCTCATAGTATGGCGATGGGAACACTAGACCCGTGTAGGTATCTGTATCCCTCACTGCAATGCAAATATATTAAAAAAAAAATAAAAGAAAGGAAAGAAAGAAAAAAAAGAGTTGGCTGAGCTAAGGACATCAGAAATAGCAATACAAAGGTCACTTATTATTTAGCTAAGGGTTGGCTGGCAAGCAATCTGGTTTCAGTGACTTAAGAAGCTGTTGACACAACAATCAGCTACTTAAATGCTCTTCATTTATCGACAGTCTAAGGCAAAAAACAACTAACTGCAGTCTCCTGCAGTAGCCAGCCCAGCAGGAGTGGGAAATGTGTTCTGCTGGCAAAGTGAAGCCACCTCCGCCATCCTACATGGGAGTGTCTACATGCTTCGGACACGCTCCACTTGTCCTCTTCTCTGGCAGGACGTGTGTCTGTCTGGCTTTGTTCCCCCCTCCCCCAAAAATGGGTCTTTTTCCGTGTTAAATAAAATAAATCATTATGAAGATCGGGTGTATTGGCCCCTTTTCAAAAGGTGATGTTAATACACTGGTAGGTGACAGAGCATTTACCTTCAGCACACGTTCACGCTTGTACAAACCCGCTGCCACGCCAAGGCAAAACCAGTACGCTCAGCGAGGCCGGCCCAGGCACCAACTCGTCACCCGTAACACACCGCACAGCTGCGTGTGCCTTCCAAGGGTTGCTGCTTTCAAAGCACGTGCGGCTACCCGTTGTCAAGACAAAAAATGAAGTCGCATCTCAACGACTTCCATGAAGAAGGGAAGGCCGGACCTCACGTGTGTGTTTCCGAGCAGCGTAACCTCACTCGTGTTCCCCCCCAAGGGCCGCAGCGCCCTTAAAGGCAAATCCCGGGGTCACCGGTTGTTAGATGTGGCAGCCCTAAGAAAACCAAGAGGCCAAACTGTGCCCAGTTCGGACATGTCCCCGACACGGTGCTGCAGCTCGGTAAACGGCTCTCGTCCCGGGAAGGAGGCTTCGAGGCCCGTTAGTGCAGCAGAGCGGGCAGGAGGTGCGGGCCACCTGCACGGACCGGCGGCAGCGAGCGGCACTCCGTGCGGCTTCGCGCTTCGGCGGCGGGGCTGCCCGGAGAGCCCCCGCTGCTCCGAACCTTTCCCACCTCCGCCGGCGGCGCGACCCCGGCTCTGGCCCTTCCCCAGGGGACCGGCGGCCACGTGCGGCCCGGCGACAGCGGCGGGGCCCCCGCTTCCGTGTTTACACTCCGCTTCCCTCCAATTCCGTGCG
>JANHFX010026378.1:0-46939 GCA_027560015.1 Chloroceryle amazona
TTTCCTTTCTCATGTTACAGTAGCATTTAGATTTCTGACCTTTATTTTAGAAATAGAAATAACAAATCCCTGGAAAAAAAAAAACAAAAAAACACACACACAAAAAAAAAAAAAAAAAAAAAAAAAACAAACAAACAAAAAAAAAAAAACCAAAAACAAAAAAACAACCACAAACCACATTTGCACTCGATGGAGCCAGGCTGAAAAAACACCTGGAGAACAGAGGGAAAGACGGAAAATACCACTATTCAGGGCTGCCCTATCCAACTGAAGAGAGGGTTGAGGTGAAACAGGGCAAGCAAAGGGAATTAGATCATTAATCACTACAAACTTTTTTTCAGCTCACTTTAGAAAAACATGAAGGCTCTGTGCCAGAGCAGGTAATCATGATCTCAGCACTTCAGCGCTATCTTTTGAGGATGGGAACATTACATTTTGAACAGCTAATGATTATACATCAAGAAACAGAGCCTGGACTTTGGTCTACGTTGCCCTTAATCTGATGCAGTTCTCAAGCAAGCTGTTCACTAATTTTTTTTAAAAAGAAAGAAAATAACATACTTGGGAGAAAAATGCTGGGGATGGTGTGATTTTGGGTTAATACTGTTTTCTTTAAACTGTTCTATAATACCTGCCAGAATGGGAGATATCAATAAATGTTCTCAGTGTCCTTGTCATTCCTGAAAACAATCTTCAGGAAAAGCAGATAATTACCAGTGTTGATTGTCTTCTTGATAACGCTCGCCACTTGTCCTTTAAGAACAGAGTTCAATAGCTTAACAATCATCACTAAGCAGGAGCACAGAACAAGCAGGGACAAAGCCAGAAGGATGAGACCAATGGCAAGATCAGGCAGGTTTGCATCTGCAAAGAGGTGCTGGCCTGAAAAAGAAAATGAAAATGAATTAACTGAGCCACATTTTTGCTTCTGATCCCAAGCTCAGCTCTGGTTTTCATACATGCCTCTAAGAAAATGGGACCAAAACATACACAGCTTGAGCAGGTGACACAGAGTGAAAATACCACCTCCATGGCTATGCAAAAACCATGGCTGAGAGTGGCTCCTGTAGGGACAAGCTTATAAAATACACAGTGGGCACCTCTGCAGGACAGGCAGGAGCTGGGTGACCATGTGCAAGGGAAAGGAATACAATGGCATGAGCAAACTTTGGTGTGCTCCGAGCTGGATGGTGGGTCAGTTCTTCCCAGAGGTGTCTGCATGCCTGAGAAGGGCTGTTGAAAGTCCTGAAGGGCATGCATAAGGATGAAGATATCCAAGCAACCATTACAGCAAAGTAACTGTAGCTCCAAGTCACCTGAACAGTATGAGTGACATGATACTGAAGACCTCAAGTACTGATATCAGGGAGCATGAAAAGAGATCCATCTGCAGCCAGATACCATGATGGTTCTGGTAACTCCAGCTGTGCAGCTATAATTGAGCATGGGCTGCTCTGATTGCACCTGCAGCAGTATTTTGTGCCCATATATAGGTGAGTGCCTCTTGGTAAACCTCTGCAGTGGTCTGTTAGCACCATTAGAATGCTATATACATTTGTAAAGATATTACTGAAGGAGAACTAGTTCTACTGCTTACATTTACTGATATATTCTGTTTCTGTTATATTCTTGATGGTCCACGTCGTGTTTCCATCAGTCCAGCAAAGGTCAGAAGATGTGCAGTTTTCTGAAGGTGGAATTGTGACATTCTGCAGTGTCTAAAGATTGCCAGGTAAAGCAGATTAGTTTAGTCACCTAGAACCCTTCATTAAGAGCTCTTGCAAGGTTCTAGATTTTTACTACAATCAAGCATCCATCAACTAAAGGCAAATGCAAAAGCTGGAGTTAAGCTGGCACCACATTAATGACATCACAAAGTTTTTTGCATCCTTAAAATAAATGGTTGTTCTGTTACCCAAATCAATCGATATAACTTAAATATTAAAATATCCCCCAAACCTTCTACATTGTAATAACCACAGTGCCAAGTCATCAGTAGCTAAGAACCTTAACTCCCAATGTCAGGATTTGTGGAATCAGGTTCATGTCTGGCTGCAGCTGGGGGATGGTAGTATTTCTTTTCCAGACAGTGCCACAGCTTCCCTGGGTCAAAGAAAAACCTCTTCACTGGCATCTTAACTGCAATTAATGATCTGGTGAGTACTAGACAGGAGTGTAATTCATACTACACTAGTGCAGCCTCTGCTGCTGAATGAGCACAAGCCGCTCACGCCACCTTTCTGCACCTCAGTTTCCCTGTCTGTAGAAATAGAAGGTGCTGCTACCACTTTCCTTATTAAAACTCAAATGTTATCTAAGACCTAATTGCTAGCACTATGATTAGCAATAATATTACTGAGCTGAACCTGAATTTTGATTTATACCGCAATAAAGCCTTTCTTATAAGGCGTTCTATCTCAGACATATTACATTGTCACCAGGTCCATAAGTCCTTATGCAGATTAAGGAAGAGTTTGCTGACTGAACTGTACTTCCCCAGAAGAGCAGCTAACAGCCAAATGGACTCTGAACCACACTGCTGAACGGGAGGTAGTTTTAAGTTGTGTTTGTGTGATTCTTTTTTGCAGAAACATGGAAAGAGAAGTCACATGTTCTTGCTGGACACTGCCTGCAGACACCTGCACTTGCATCCCCCATCCAGATGATGGAAATGGGCAAAGCCAGGGGTGGATCCAGTGCCCTCACATCTTCAGGGAGTGCCTGGTCCCCAGCCTTGCAACCACATTAGCTTTACAAACACAACACAATGTTGTTTCTTGCCTTCCTGATTTTTTTTCAGACATTTGAGTTTCAAAGCAGCTGTATTAGATCAAAATGTTTATCCTTATGTTTTGCTTTAAACATATGGGACTTGCATGTATTTATCCCTGTCCTAAGTCTGTTTAATCATTTTTGCCAGAAAAGAGTTTAATCCACTAGGAATGTAAATAATTTAAATGACCTTCCTGTTCCCCCACCAAGTTCAAGTTGAGCTTCTAGTGGTTTCACATGGTTTTGTAATTTGACTATATGCTTGGGCAGCAATTACACAGCCAAAATAGAGACAAACACAGAAAAAAGTGCATATAAGAAAATGTGACCCTCAGCCTACACTTTCCATGTAGTTGCTTGTCTTCTAAGAGTGGGGGGACTGCAGGACTCAGACCTCACTGAGAGTTGGGCTGCACCTGCCCAGCCATGTGTGGGCTGGGGGCCTGGAGCAGCACAGCTGCCTTAGCATCATACCTGCCAAGAGATGAAATACCCAGTCCCTCAGCAGCATAACCTGAGCAAAGCTTCACATTAGCACAGTTCTGCTCCTGGCTCTATCTCCCTAGCTAGCATTTCACAGGCCGTCCAGACTGTCACTCAACTGGAGCTGGGCTCCTCTAAAAATCCAAGCACTTAATGGTAACCTCCACTGTGTGTCCTTATGTGTCTTCTGCCTCAGGACTTCAGGAATTACTTTTCTATACATACCAACAAGTAGAATAGTCTAATTAGAGATCCAGGGGATATTTAATGCTCTAACTGTTAGTTAGCCGAACAACGCAAACCAAACACTCAGCTCCACTGTTTCCCAAAACAGTCACTGGTGTTGATCTGGGCAAGATATTCCTTCAAGCAGCAGTGTTACTTGGGCAAAGAACAACAGGACACAGCCCCACAGAGCCTTTCTCTGAAGGCAGTTCTCCAAGAAAGCTGCAAATAACCAGCTGCCACCAGATCACCCAAACACACGTAAGACTGTAGCTGGTTAGATTAATAGATAAGTGGTGAACGAAAATATATTTCCTTTGGCCTATATTGCAGATTTTTTCCACTTTCAGGGAGTTGGTTGAAGTATGAGAGTTTAAAGGCTCTTGGATATGAAAGGAAGGAAAGGCTTGGCTCCAAACCACTAGTTCTGATAAGCAAGTGCTTCCATGGTGCCAAAAGGAACCAGGTCAAGCTCACCACTTGTATGACACACTTTGTTTATGTGGAGCAAAAACCACATTAAATTGTTTTCGTTCTTTTTTCTGCTAAAAAAAAAAAGCTCAGTTAAAAATCTAATTTCACAATGCTAGGACAAGGAGTGTCAGCTACAGATCAATAATATATTTCCTGAGGAATCTGACAATAAATTTAGCATGATACTCACCACATTGGTTTCAGTTTCACACCAAATCTTTACCAGGCTTTTGTTTTTTGCTGATTCATCATTTGTAGCAATTGCATTTATTACTGATTTATCAAGCTTGAAAGAAAAAAATCATAACAAAGCATTATTAGAGCTTGCATCACACACTTCAGCTCTACTCAAATAACTCTCTTCAGATGCTCAGTCATGTAAAGCCTCCATGACTGTCTCTAAAGCTGGAGGCAACCAACAGGTAGGGAGGGGGCTTATTTCCAGAAAAAGGTAAAACTCTACATGCACAAACACAGTATCTCATTCTCCCCAAATCATCCACCACCTCACCCTTTCTGTTTAAATAACCATGCTGACACAACTGCCTAAATGCACTTACTGTCATTTTATGAGCTGTGCGCTTGCCCCATGGCCTCCAGCTGTCCTTCTAGATGTGTGTAAATTTCCTATCCTTTCAGTGCCATACCTTCAGGCCCCATGCAGAAGTTCTGGATGTGCTAGGTTCTCTCAGCTAGTACTATCTGCCAATGTCTAGGCAACAGGCTGCTATCTCATCCATCCTACGTGTCTGTATTTGTCCTCACCTGCCTTCCCAGTCCTCTTAGCTAGGTCTAGAGTCATTAAGGTGAAATGTGAAGGGAACAGGAACAGGAAATATATAGCTTGGGCTTTATGAAATGTGAATAAAACCAAGAATTCATCTGCTAATGAGCTTTACTCTGAGGACACAGAGGAGTGGGAGCCCCCACATATTCATAGCATTTTGATTAGTTGTGACTGAAACAAGTAAGCAGCTTCCTTGACGAGAGAAAGAGCTTACCTCAATGATGAGCTTTGTAAAGGGGTCTGTGATAACTTTTAATAGCTCAGGGGCATCCTCACCACTTTCAAGATGAAAGGACTCAACTATAACACTGGTGAGATGGTAAAGATATCCAGAAACAACTTCAATGGGCAACAGTGCAAACACAGCGAGCCAGTTAAAGAAATCATGGATTGTTGCCCCAGCAAAGGCCCTGCAAGAACAAATTAAGAAACAGAGCTGCTCTTAGTTAAACAACACATGCACAACATCAATTAAACATGAAATAATAGAAGTGGGGATGAAGCTCATTTGAAGATGGGAATCATGTGATTTCTGAGGTCACAGGAGATGGCTATTTTGCTGTAGAGCGCTAAGTTGTCTCCACACTGTTGGCCAAGTGAAAGAGACAACCAGGTGAGAAAAACAAGACAAACTAGAAGACACAAAAGAGATCCATGACACTGCCAAGAGTACTTGTCTGAAGAAAGAAGATGCTGTACAGCATATATTTGCTTTGCCTCTCACCCATTTTTGGTACGTTTTTTAATCCTCAGCCAGGCATTGCCTCAGGGACCTGTTCTCCATCAGTCACAGGGAAGATGGCTCTCTGCAGCCCTCTCACATGTCCTCACAAACCGCTGGTGTACAGCTTCCTTCTAGTATCTCCTCCACAGCCTGACGAGCCACAGCTCTTTTCCCAGAGGCTTTGGCTAAGTGTACTTCCTATGGCTGGTATGCCACAAATGACAAGGTACCATCCTCTCATATGCCTTCCAAGTTTACTGCCCAACACCAGTAAGCCATGAGCTCTCTCAGTGACGATGTCAGGTGACAATCTGAAAGTTGTCACTGTATATATTTGACAGACAGGATACTTCATTTCTCTACAGTTTTCAGCTCTTGCTTATTTTACACTAGTTTACTTTAGTTTACTAGCTTAAACTTAAAAAACCTTCAACACTGAAGTCTCTTCTAGGGAGACTTGACCAAAAATACCTCTAATATTGATTTCTTGTACCGCCCTCCCATAACTAAGAGATAATCAAAGGTGAGTGGTGTAGTGAGAGACATCAAAAATTTATCATTGTGTAAGGTCTAATTAAAAAGGATTCTACAAAACCACAAAACTTTCAAAGGAAAACAATATATGCTTTTCTTTGAGTATATCAAGCCATATATCCAGAAAGGATTATAATTTGGCCATGTTTGAATGTCTAGTCAAGAAAGTTTGAATGGTTGTAGTAGTTATAGTGAATATAGAAGAAAACCTACAAAGAGGGAAGAAAAACAACTTTTCATAGCTAATGTTTATGTACAATACCTTCTAAATTCATTCCTGTCCCCAGCTTGCATGAGTGCCACAATCGTGTTTGTAACTGAGGTGCCAATGTTTGCCCCCATTATGATAGGAATAGCTGAACGCACACTCAGCACTAGAAAGCAGAAAAGAAAGGATTAAATGAAAAAAAAAACCCAGATCATCAGCAAGCTCTTTGCTCCAGTGAAAATTAATAGCTATTAATGTCACTGGAACCCTGACTTCACTTGATGCCACTGGCATTAGGCACTCCAAAGGTTTGCTTTAAGGTTTGCCCCTTGGGAATGTGGTATTCCTGTAATCCTGTGATCCCCACTGAAACTGCAGCCCATGGTTTTCACTTGCGCCATGTGTTAGAGGACAAGAATAAGATAGTCTCTTTCCCAGGCATTTCCCCATTTACTGCAGAATTTTGAAATGATTGCACAGAAGTAAATATCAGTAACTGGCTAACATAAGAAAAATATGCAGATCCTTCCCAAATTAATGCATTCAGTGCTGAGGCTCCCAATGATTTTCCTTGCAGTTGTGGACTTACTACTACTACTATTATTATTATTATTGTAAATTTTATTTTATATCAGGTCAACAGCTGTAAAAATATTTTCCTGAAGTCTCTACTCTTACACACAAAGTTTCACCAACTTGAACACAGGTGAGAATGCTTGCACCCCAGATGAAGATTTATGAGTGATGCCTAGGAAGACACTGCAAGCAGACTTACGTGTGGAGGACACCATGCTGACCACAATGGATGAAGAAGTGCTGGAGCTCTGGACCATAACGGTCACCAGAACTCCAATCACCAATCCCGCAACAGGATTAGACAGCACTGAATCATCTTTAAAAATGTCCCCTGCTGCTTTACCTACAAAAAAAACATATTCTCAGAGTGAGGGAAGTGCAAGGAAAAGTCCATAGGAGTTACCATAGCGTTTAATTAAAGATCATTCAACCATTTAATCTATACATATATACATGATTGGCAGCCAAAAAATGTACAAGATAATGTAGTCCAGGAATCCAGATTAAGTTCCTGAACTCTCATATTGTCAGTTATCAGAGAATATTTTGTATTCTTTCATTACACTGACAATAAGCTCTACTGATCTCTGAAGAGAAGCATATAAAACCACAGCCATCAGATGAAAGACTGTAGGACAGAAAAACACATGCGTATATTTAAATACTATTATTGCATTGATATTTTTCACTAGTGCACCAAGGAAAACTATTTAAATTATTCTGAGTAATTCTGTTCCTGTAACTTTGTGTGTTGCCAGAAATCCAAGAAGCTCACATATTTCTCTGATAACTGCTTCTGAATCTACCAGCAGAATTCAACCCTCGGAAGTAGGTATGTGTAAAAAATACATTTTAATAGTTTTCTTTTTGAAGGATTTGGGGGACATGCCAGTGATGGATGCTTTGATCAAAAGTGCAATTATCTCTTGAAACGTCTTTCTTGTGGGACAGATTTATGCACAGGTATATTCGTAAAAAAAGTCACTAAAGTAACAAGAACCTACTAAGAAATCAGGGCCAATAATCCCTACATCAACAGCTCTTTGGAATTTGAGAAACAAAGGCCCTTTCAAACAAGTGAAGGTCAGACTTCAGCAGAGCTACTTCCTTCTGAATCTTTATCTCAACACATAAATCTATGGAGAATATTCTTGAAGGGTGATCCTTGTAGTTTAGTCACTCAGGTGAAATTTACTGACTCATTCATAGTTTATTCTTGATATTTTAGACATATTCATACCTCCTACCAGTTGAAAAGCAGAGCTCAGTACATCCAGAGAACACACGAACAAGTAGAGTAATCCAAGTAACATAATAAACTTCCCTATCCCATAGAGTACACGAATGATTTTTCCTTTTCTATCCAGTTCTGCAAAATAAATACATTATGCGTGAAAGGCTTGCTTGATGTAGCTCTTCTCTCTGGAACAGTCTAGCACACAAGCAGAGACTACAGAGTCAAAGACAAGTGTTGTGACCCCAAAGTCCAATTAAACCCAAAAGAATGCTCTTAATCACATTTTAACTGCATAAGTCGTACTTTGTTTACCTAGTTTTACCATCTAAAAGCTTTTGATATATAACAAAAGCCTGACAAAGTCTCAGAATGACCCTTGGTTTTACACAATCATCCTACTGTGTAAAGATCAATAGGAGCCTGGATATAAAATCATATTAGTTTTGGATTGTTTTCCATATGCCTTGTTGTGTTTTAAGGAGGGTAAAGCAGCATGATTTCCAGATTCTTCTTAACTGAATAAATATAATATCCCCATTCACTATTTGGAAAGGTGAGACAGTGTAAAGCCTACAACTAAAAACTCATCAAATCTTAAACTCAATTCTGCAGCAAATAGCATTTTAGAAATGCAAATGAGACAAAGAGAGCAGAAGTGACAGATAAGATAAATGCAGGTAACTTATTTACTGAGAAACAGCTACCTGACCACTTGACCCCAGTGTCCTGCAATTCTGGCAGAGCCCATGGGTCATCTTCTTCTGGTCTTGCCTCATCTATCAAGGCTATTGTGGAAAATGCAGGTTGAATTTCCCCTTTATTTCCAAGTGAAGCCACATTGCCTGATGAAATAGAACATTAAAGAAACAGTTTGGTTACTTTCCATCTTCTCCAGGAAGTCCCAAAACTTACACATGTATCTGTAACTCACAGGTTGCACATTACCTTTGTGATTTTCTCCTTCTTTCCCAGCCATGTTCTGGTTTTGTTTGGAAGAGTCCCCAATATAGTTATTTGTCTCAGGCTTTTCCACCTCAGGCCAGGGAGCCATGATCTGTGACTAACAAAGCAGTGCTGATTAAAATGCGTGTGCAGTCAAAATAGTCAATTTACAAGAGGGTATGTGAGAAATATGATTAAGTTTAAGGGCAAAGGAGATGGCATGGAAGCAATGAACAAAGTTCTTGAACAAAGATTTTTATTGATATTTATGAATTATTACTTCATTACAAAATTATTTTTTAAGTCACATAGTTAATCTTTTTTTTGCAATTCACATAATTAAAAACAAAGCAAAACAAAATAAAATTTCTATCTCATCCCTCTATTATTGTTCACTTTTAATTGGCATGAAAGCAAAGATTCCTCTGCTTTTCAAGACTTAGGCTTTTCTTTTCTTCAATTCATGCTATCTCCTTTCAGCAAAAAGTCAGAGGACTGTATTACTTTGTTCCAACTTCTGGATTTAACTGACTGTCTTTACCAAACTGGTAATTCAATATACAGACCTTAACAAAGGAAGTTCTTCCCTAAAACATTGCCTAGTTTGGGTTGCTTAAGTTAAATACAATCTTCTTGTTGCCTTTACAGGTTCATTACCATGGAGGCATGGAGGGGAATGTTACCCTGGACGAGGTGCAGGAAGACCCCAGAGTTTTGAGCTCCAGCATGGTGCTTGCTGAACGATCAGACAAGAGAGTGGTACACAACAGAGGCCATCTGTAGATCCATATTTGCCTCTAACTCACAGCTGATGCTGCAAGTGACACTGAGTTAGTGCCAGCAAGGTCAGGCTCACCCATCTCACATAAGACTCTGTCTGAACTTCTTCCTTCTTGACCCCGTTTGAGTACATTTGACTTGCATTGTAATATTAACAATTAATAACTTAAAAAGTAAGACATTACATAGCCAAATCATGCTGGCACAGGTGCAAGCACATGTGACAGACCAAGCCCAGGCACAAGAGAAAGAGGCAGCTGTTTCTTGGACCAAAACCTGGAAGAGTCCTACTTATTTACTTCACCAATACTGGAAGTCAGAGGGAGGGACATGATAGAGGTGAAAAGTGAGTGTGGGGAGCTGAGGCAATATATGATAATAATTCTACATTTCCAAGCTTGTAAAGCTGCTGGTTAGCTCAGACAGTGTGACTGAAAACTTGGTGGAAAGGATGGGAGAAGTGAACCCTACCTAGAAAAGTCTCAACTTCAAATCTGTCTCTTCACCCTTCTCTGCCACACGAGTCAGTTGGTGCTGTGGGCAAAGCTGCCCGGTGGCGACCACATCTGACACCCGTGTGTCTCAAACATTGGTGAGTGAATTGGCCTGCCATGATCCTCATAAGGCAGGCATCTGCACCCAGCCTTCAAGAAACGGTGTTAGAGTTGGTATCATGCTGCTGTAAACAAGGTTCACCTGCACTTAACAGCCACTCTAAGGTACTATAATCAATCATTCATTCAATCATAATCCTTTATGTAGCTGATGGTAAAAATGTCTTGTCCTTGCCCATGTCAATAAGCTGCACATCCTCCTCATTTATCTGGGAAGGAAATATCACAGACAAAATCACTCATGTCTTACTGTAACAGAAGAGGGTATTGTTTTCTGGCACTTGACAACTAGAAGAGTATCTCCCTTTCCACATTGGCAGGAAAAAATATTCTACAATCCCATTAGCAAAAACTATGCTTCTATACATTCTTTCTCTGTGGCATAAGATCAAGGGCAGCTCCCAAAATACACAAAGAAAGATCTCAGAACAGATGGAAGAAAATGACTCTTGCTTGTTTCAACAAGGGTTTCCATTTGCTTGGAGCAAATTCTAATATTTTCAGCCGTGCCAGCACAACCTCCAAGCCCCACCCATGCCAGAACACCTCCGTCTTGTTAAACAAGTTTCATTTATACATGTCTAGCATTTAAAGAGCTCTAAAAAAACCCAAACTGCTCAGCACAAGTGCTTCTTAAGTGAAATGCAATTGTGAAAACACATTGGAAATTCAGATGTGAAGTTGCATTGCCAGCGTATTCCCACCACGGAGAGACACAGAATATGCTGTACACCACCAGCCCTAGAGATGCCATCGGTATTTTTACAGGTCTTCTATTACATACAGTATGGAAATGAAGAATTCAGCCTGCATGGTTACTGTATGGAAACTGAGATGATGAATTCATTGGAGAAACTGGAGCTTGAAAACTTCAGCAGACAAACATCCTCTGTTTCTCCTAAATAAACTCTCCCAGTTCAAGAATTCATCAGGGCATTTTTTCATAACCATCTCCTGTGTTCGTGAGGTGCTCAGGATCCCACAGGTACGTCATGTATTATTATTTCTGGTTTATGTGATTAAATACTATAGAATGAGAGCTGACCACCTCTGTGGAAGGTGTTTTTTCATAGGTATGCATATTAAATTATTCCTAGGAGCCCTAGTCAACCTCCGATTTGAGAAGGTAGACTTGAATACTGGAGGTCTTTACAATATTGTACATTTGGGTTTGCAGAGACGTTACTAGAACAGCCCATTCTATGTGATTGGTATCAAGGACTCGATGAAGCAGAACTATCTAGATCCTTGAAGTGCTACCAAAGCTGTCAGCTTTCTCCAGATCCTAACTCTTGTTAAGACGAACAGCTGAGAAGATAGTTTACAGCTACCTGATACTCTGCTAGAGTCCTGGCCACAGCTACTTACAGTTAATTAGCTGCTGTGCTACAAGGACAATCTGCATTCTACAGTTTTCCCTTCAAAGAATTCCTCCTTGGCCCAAATACAGACATTAACACCTTGAGAAAGTACTCAGAAGAAAATCTGTGTGCTGCAGAGGAGCAGAGCAATGGGGTGACAAAGTGAACTGCATCACTCCTTGGCAGCTCATATGAATCTTTGGAAAGGCTGACGTCAGGAACGGTAAAAAAGACCAGCATCACTGACGCAAGGTATAAATAACAATGAAAACCCTAATAGTGGTTTACTTTTGAACACCAAAGACTTAACCACACAGCAAAGGAACATGTTAAGAGAACGGGCAGAGAGGATGAGCTGGTGATGACTCCTCTGCAACAAGGAGCTATGCTGAGCTGGATGCACCAGTCCTGGTCCAACAGCAGTATGGCCACAATTGCTGGATGAGGTGCCTGTAGTGATGAGCACTGTCCATCCCCGTGCCAGCCTGGGTGTCACAGTGCGGCACATCCGGTCCTTGCCTTAGCTGGTAGGACACTGTCCAGGATGCCTGCATCCAGAGTGTACTCCTGGAGCTCACATCTGCATAAGCATTGACACTTCGGGTATCCATCTGTTTGGAGCTGTGCTGAAATGGGAGCTAATTTCCTCCTGAAAGTGGCAGGTTAAAATATGCTATGTATATTGCAAAGGTCTGAAAACTAATGCCTGCATAAACTGTAACCCAGTCCGCTGTGGTAAACCTTGCAGCAAATCCTCTCTCAGCATCGTGTGTGCTCCTCTCATTGTAAGTATAGTCTTTCCTCACCTTCGGAAAATGCTAACTATGTGTGACATCCTTTCTAACTCCAAAAGAAATTGAAACCTCTCACTCCTAAGGGGGAGAGAGATGGAAATCAATGGCATTCAAATTCTGAAATAAAATGTGAGAGAAAGTTGAAGCCTAAGTGTGCTCCTGTGGCTTTTATATCCATACTGACTATCTCATTGCAGCGTTTCAAAGAGTTAAAGTCTCTGGAGAATTATCTGAGCAACACGAGGTGTTGCAGTTGCCCTGTATTGCATTCCTCAGTGACTCATTGGGCTGTAGCAGCGCTGCCTCTGTTGCAGGACTAGACTCTCTGTGTTTTCTTTAGTTTTAAATCAGAAACAGTTCTAAACGTATTTATTTTGCTGGACTTAACATGGAGAACATGAACTACCACTTGCATGTGCCTGGATAGTATTGTTTGTACTTCTCCACCCGTGACAGCTCACTGAAAGGCCATTTTGTGCCTGAAATGAGAACCTTAAAGAAATCTCACCTCCAGGGGAACAGACCCAGTCGAACCAAGATGAAATAAAAGTACTGGAGAAAATAGCAGTATTTTCAATACCAGCTGGCAATAACTGCAACAACCACCAACATAACCATACATGTGCCTACAGGTTGCTTAGGAGCTCCAAATCAAGTTTCAGGTTCAGCCAGGCTTCCCCTGTCTTGCTCCCCTCTCCTTCTCGCTCAGCTTTTTTACAAAAACACCACTTTCTTGTTATTTGCCATGGTGATACGGTTTTTATGTTAAAAAATGGATTTATCAGTTAACATGGTATCTGACTATTAAACTTTAACATCAGGATTTACTATGCATACTTCAAAGAAGTAAGTACCAAGCTATATAGCAATCCTTCTAATACACAGTTTGAAGAAACATTGTCTTGTTGCCCCTCAAAATGTACCATTTCCAACATAGTAGTATGTTATGTAGAGACTGGAAAGGAAAGATCCTTAGCCAACAAAAATTCATTCAGTAGCTTTATATCAGCTGATAATTTTGCCCCAGAACTTGTTCCATGGCAGCCACAAAGCCCCAGGTGCAACAGAACAGGCAACAACTTAAAGAAACACCAGCAATGATTCAGCAAGCACCTTGCTAGGAGCAATTCCTGTCTTTGCTCTATCACCAGCTGCTTCCTTGGGGCTTTTTCTCTGAATAAGCTAGCAGGCTTAGCCAGGATGTAAACTTTCAATTAATGTAGTAGTAAAGAGAAAAATAAATACGTAAAAGACAAAAATAAATAAATAAATAAATAAATAGAACAAAAGAAAAAAAAAAAGAGCACTGTGCTCACTATTTATTCCTATGGGTCCTTCAGACTTACTGCTCACAAGCTTGAATCTCACACATAGTAAAGCCAAAAAAGCATATAAACCAAAACAGAACTAATTTCTAAACGAGTGCAGAGAGAAAACAAATTGCAATCTTTAAGTTTTACATTCACAACCAAGCAAAGCACCCAACACTGTCACTGAGGAGCCAGAGCCAGGAAATGTCAGTGAACTACTTGAAAATTCTACTAGGTATTTAAATAAAACAATTACTTTTTTTAGAATAAAACAACAGCAACAAAATAATCCCATCATCAAGGAAACACAACAGATCTATCCCGTCCTTAACATAAAACACATAGTAAAGAATCAAGAGAGGAAAAAGTAATGACGTTAAAAAGACTTACTGATCTAAAGGAAGAGCTGCTAATAAAAGTTACTGAGAAACCAGTTGGTTTCTGCCTACTGCCACATTAGTTGAGCTAACTATATTAGACTAATGTATTCCTTTTACTTCCGTGTATCAAACTGAATTAGCATAAGAAAATGTTTCCATGAAGAATACCCTGACAGAGCCACCGTGCAGCACACAGACCTTACACACTATCTATGCTAACACATGAACTGACAGTATTTCCTTCTAATGTTTCATTAATCATATCCTAGACATTTTCCAGTATCCAATACCACTGGTTACTATGACTTAAAATCTCACTTCAATCCAAATAATGGTTAAAACAACACTGTCTTATCCTATAGGCAGTTGTTTCTGTGTTATTTTTCACAACAGCTAATAAAATGCTTTTGTCTCTATTACATTCCATAAAAATAAATCTAGTTATTTGCAGACAAAAAGTAGCACAGTTGGGGTTTAAAACTATGATTATTTTATCATTTTCTAAAAATATAAATGCAGCTGAAAGAACACAAGGTGAAAATGCTAACAAGTGGATGACATTTTACATGCCACTCCAATTCCTCAAGCTAGCCCTCTGTTGCCATTCCTCGAGCTGTAAAAGTAAAGGTTTGGATTTATAAGCTAAACAATTTCACCAAAAAAAAAAAAAAATGCAAAGAAAACTTGTTCTTAGTTGTTACTTACCGCTTTTTTATTCCCAGACAACAGAGTGAACAGATCAGCTGGGCAGCCACTGAAACCTGCAATATATATAGACAGGTGTTGAGCAAAGTTTGCTTTCATCACCACGCACTAACATTCCTATTTTACAGTCCAGAGGCACTGCCTACCTGCAACTTAATGATCACAATCAACCTTTTTTTAGCAGGAGTGGGCAGCAACCAAGACTGATAAAACTATTGGCTATTTCAAACTTATCACGTTCTAAAAAATGTCCCATCAGCATTTAAGTGCAAGTTGCTAATGTGTTCATCTGAATGCTGGGGAACAGTTTATTCCAGCCTGAAAAATTGCCCTCTGCCTGATAATTCAGTAATCTTTTCTCCAATAATAATTAAAAAAAATATATATTTTGCAATCTCAAAAGTCTGCCAAAAGGGTATGAAGAAGTTGTAGTACTGTTATTTGTCTGTTCAGGTGCCTATTAATCTGCCTAAGAACAGAAGTGAAGGAGAATCAGATAAAAGGCGGTGTAAGTAGGAAACACGTAAGAACTTCTTTGAGAACAGAGGATGGAGTTTCATTCTTATCGGTGCTCAATGTTTACAATTAAGGCAAGTTCATTAGCATTTTGGCTGTGGCTCCCCTTCTAAATGAGATTTAAAGATGTAAGGACACTTCTCACAATCACATTCAGAACACTAGCAAGGAAGAAACTTTATAATAAATAGATTTGTTATTCCATAAATACCAGTGTGGTGTTAGGGATTAGACAAAACAATCACTAGCATTGCTGCCTGTTGTAGTGATCAGCCTAATGGGGAGCCAGGAGGGGGCTGCGTTAGGTGCTGTATCTTTATTATCTTTGAATATCTTTCTGTTTCAACAGGTAACTTATACTGAGAAAATAAGCTGTAAACCAGCAGCCTAATCAGCAGATCTGCTTTGTCTGCGTGTACGCGGTCATATCTCCCGGCAGTTTAGTGACTTAGTAACTTAGAAAAATAAAACTCTTGCTTTTTGCACCTTTCAGTCCCACAGAGACACCCAGCCTTTGGAGCTGTGACTCAGAACTCGCTCCTCACCTTCATCAGCATCAGAAAAGTTTAGTAAGTGGCGATTGTAAAAGCCTCCGCAGCCCAGTGTGGCATCACATCGTGGCAGCGGAAACACTGAGCACATCCCCTGGCACCAGTGGCTCTGCTGGGGTAGACCCCACCGTCCACCATTGCCCTGGGCATGGATGACGTTGGAGCCAAAGGATGAAAGCAGCAGCCCTGCCTTGCCCTTCCCAGCTGCAGTTTGCACAGAGATGGTTGTGGAAAGGAAACCAATTTGTCTTGTGTGTGAAGAGAACAGTCCAAAGTGGAAGGAAGTGATGGAAAACGGACCTAAGGTCCATCATGGTGGTTCACAGGCTCAGTTTTCTTAGCATAAGTATACTGTAACATTGAATCTAAAAATAGTATATTTTTCACTGATGTCCTACATGTAGGAAATCAGCTGAAGTTTTTAAGTGGGAATCCTTGTGTTTCTCTGAGCTGTGGCTTATTCTCTTCTGAGTCACTCTTTCTGAAACCCAGCTCTGACAGAGAGAAGGTATGAGACTGGCATGTTCCAGGTACCCATTTAGGGCTTAGACAGCACATGGTGACGCTTTCACAGCATTTTTATTCCAACACTGTTCATTCCATTTGCTAAGCACAATCCTATGCACTGACCATGTTAATGCTTTAAGAAGAAAACAATCCTAGATCAGACCCTTCATATGCCAAAATTAACCTTTAGGAAAGAAAAACTAGTTGCTCACACATAGGCAGGAGATCTGCAGTCTGCCTTTGGAAGTCCAGGGTGGATCTTTCCCAGAGTCGGTCTGGAAGAGCCTCTGTAAGGAGCTAGCCACAAGGGATTGAAGATGGGTGTTATTTGTCCCAGAAGCATTTCACTCATTCAGGATAGGAGTAGAAGAGGTTGAAGCTCTTTCTGGGACACCTGGGCAGTCAGAGCAATAGTCCAGAGCACTTTTCATGCATCTGGCACAGATTGAAAAGATGCTGCTGCTAATGAAGAATAACCCAATGCTCTCTCTTCCCCCTTAAGGGTTTATTTTGAAGCAACTGAGCTAATTTTAAAAAATATTCTTGGATAAGTAACATTTAATAAAATAAAACAAGCAAGCAAATGTCAAGGGTCCTGATTTTCCATCACAAAGGTACTGGATTACTCTGCAGCTACTTAGAATAGTACCTGTAATAGTCTAGCATTTAGCAGGAGGTACAAGCACAGAAAAATGTCTCAAACTAGAACAAGAAAAAATTCCTGGCATGTGCAAATTCTGTGAGAGGTGAACTCTGTCCAGTCACTGTTATGTGTTGCAAGAAGTTAAAACATAGGCAAGAAGCATGTCTACATAAGAGAGATCTGTGCTACGAGCAGCCTTGCAGATCTCCACCACAAAAGGGATACTTGCTGTGCAAGTGTCAAGTCCATTCATCTTTAAGACCCAGGCCCTAGTACAGTAAAACAAGTGCACCTAAGTCACAACTAAAATAAAAATAATTAAAGGGAGGTAGAAGAAACAGTCATCCATCCTGCAAAGGTATCAGAGCAGCCCAAGATAGATATTCACTAGCAATAATATACACATGATGAGGTTTGCTCTTTTTACACAGCATGCATGTGTAAGACTCTCAGTAAACATCAGGAGAGAAACTCACTGTCTTACAATTTAATTTAATTTAAATCCAAAGAACATACAGCTAAACACTTATGGTGCATCTGAGATGTTGGGATTCTAAAGAGCTACATGTTTCTTTACTGAAAAGAATCAGTATTGTTTCCACCATTTGGAAATGAAATTGTCTGGTTTAACTTGTTCAGAAACCTTGAACTAATTTAGCTGTCCACATTTCGGAACAGAATTAGTGTAAATTAGCCTTCCCTCTTCCAGATACGTAAGACACAAGGCCCTGATCATTAAAGAGAGAGAGCAGTGCTGATTTCAATGTGAATTACAGCCCGAACAGTTATTTGGTTAAGGACTCGTCCTTACTCAGCTGAAGAACACCTTCCTTCTCTGTGCAATTATGTGGAAGAATTTAAGCTCTGGCTTTCTCTATTGTCTGAAAAGTATTCTGTATGTAAATATATTAGAAAAGAAGTTTATTGATGAAAAAACCCAGTCTGATAAGTTTTGTAAATATTGAATTCCATATTGATATACACCTTGGTATTATCTAGGGATCAATATTTGTGGCAGACTCTGACCCTGATATTATATCGGATGCTTTGATTTTGGAGCATAATGTAAGTGTTACAACTTGTGATTAATTTATTTTCCATTAGGAAGTGTAAATTTGTCTTTGAAGCTTCAGTGCGTGCCAGGAAACTGTCTTTTACCTACTCTGTACTCTTTTGTCTTAGGTAAGTATGGCTGCAATGCATACTCAGAACAATTTTTTCCCAGTATTTCTTCTATATAGTTGGGAATAGTAAAGAACTCCTAAGACTACTTTGACAGCAATAGCGAAAACACCTTATTTAATCTATAAAGAACCTGGATCCTATTACAAGTTTTTATATTACAGTACTGTGCCTTTCGACTCACATAAATGTTATGCAAAAAAAAGTAAAATAATGGAGTTACAGTAAGTCAACATTATTCATCACTCACCTCTAGAAGTAAAGTCATAAAGAGGCAGCATTCAACTGGGCCAATACTAGGAACAGGAGGGGGATATAAAATGTGAAGTCACAAAGAGAAAAAATTGACTTTCAGACATAAAAAAGAGATATTTCAGTACAAGAAAGACAGTTCTTATGAAGGAATAATATGGGCAACAATTTTAGACAGATGTGTTTGAAAGGAAAAATGGACTCTGTTTTGGTTTTATAATAACTGGGCAGCCCCTTCACTATAGAACCAGTTTATTCTCATTTCAACATGCTTCAAATGTTTTTGTCAGCACAAATGCATCCTTGGCATATGAATTAGTGGGGTTATTTTGTCCACATCCTCTGTGATAGCTACATTTTCCATTAAAGTCATGTAGTACAAATGGTTTTATTTTTCTTGAGGTGTCTTATTTAAAATTCCTATTTAGTTGATGTTTTGCTACTGACATAAGGCAGTTCTCAACATTTACTGAAACATCAGGGACTGCTCGCCCAGAGCGTGCAGCACAGGCACAGGAGGACCAAGGGTTCAGAGCTGTGGGAGCTCTGCCCAGCTCTGCAGCAAGGTGGCAAGTGCTGACTACTCTCTCCCAGGAAGGCACAATGACAGGCAAAAAGGCACAGGCTAAAACGTGGCACATGCAAACAAAAAATTATCATTAGCAGTAACCTGCATTTGATTTCAGTCAGAATGCGAAAAATATGAAACATATCACATGCTTTGACAACTAAAGCCCAGATTAATTTTTTAAAATTTTTCTTATCATAGATGCTTCAAACTTTTATTGTTCATCTTGAATGTTTAAGTAAAAGGTTAAGAAATGTCCTTTAAAAAAAACCCAACCCCAAAAGAAAATACTGCTGATGCTTTAGGGTAAGAAATTTTTAATTGTAAAAGAAACCCAATATCATTCCCCTCTTCCTAACCTTGCCCTACTCTTTTTATAATATCCCCCTTGACCTTGACCCCAGCCCACACCCTCTCTCCTCCCTGCTCCTGTTCTCAATCAATCTTATATCCCACATCCTCTTGTTGCCTCCCACTTTGGACACGTATTCATGAATGCAAATAGCATCTTCCCAACAAACAAGTAACAGGGAGGAGGAAGAAGAGAAGTGAAGGGAAAGGTGAGAGCTCTTAAATAAATAATAATAGTTATACCCTTATGTAAACCTTAATTTACAGATTTTAAAGTGCTTTAGGAAAGTAGGCATTGTTGACTCCTTTCTTACTCACAGATGGTTCAAAGATTATTTTTTCTTAAGAAATCCATTGTTTTCTTTCTACACAATCTGTTAACTCTTGGCTGACACTGGACATGGAGTTGTCAGTCACAGGATGAGCAAGTACAATTACAGTCAGACAGCTGAGCATGTTAACACTGAATAGAAGACTCATCTCACATTTCCAACCTCTCCACTTCTTCTGCACCTGCGTTGTACAGCCTGTTGGCCTTCACATGTTGCCTACAGAGCAGCTCAGGTACAACAGCCACACTTATTTGTCTTCTACCCAAATGACTTCTGTCTAAAAGACACATATGAAAGTAGCTTAAAGCGAGAATTTCTGCCAAAATAAATAACCTTGCACAAACATGCTACACTTTCAAAGGCCATACATGCACTAACTCTGTATAGAATTGTATATTCCAAACAAAGCATTAAACATCTCAAACACTAGTTTAAAAATTACAAATTATTTCTGCAATGACATTGTTTGTTATTTGTTGTTGCAATATACTTGGCAGTATCTCCTTTCTGAGCCTTCACAGCTTTTTGGAGCACATTAGGTGAGTTACCTTAAGATGAACCGTTGCCATAAGGTGAGAATAAATCTTTTTTCTTTGAACTTACTTGCCATACAACTAATCACCCAACATGTTAAACCAGACCTACAATGTTAACAGCAAAATCAAACCGTCCGTTATTCAATAGATCTCAAATACAGTAACTTTCCTTAATATATAGTTCATGAGCAGTTACCTGTGATTATCATCTAACATACAGGTCCTTGAATGCATTCAGAGAAGGGAAACAAAACTGGTAAAGGGCTGGAAAGAATATCCTATCAGGAGCTGCTGAGGACTCTGGGGTTTTTCTAGTTTAGAGAAAAGGAGGCTGCGGGGCGACCTCATTGTTCTCTACAGCTTCCTGAGGAAGGGAAGTGGAGAGGGAGGTGCTGAGCTCTTCTCCCTGGTATCATGTGCCAGGATATGTGGGAATGGCTCAAAGCTGCATCAGGAAAGGTTCAGACTGGATATTAGGAAACATTTCTTCACCAAGAGGGTGGTCAGACACTGGAAGAGGCTTCCTAGAGAGGTGGTTGATGCCCCAAGCCTGTCAAGTGTTTAAGAGACAATGCTAAGAGCATTGTTAAGAACACCATGCTGAGCCCTGAAGTGATCAGGCAGTTGGACTACATAATCGTTGTAGTTCCCTTTCAACTGAAATATTCATTCTATCCTATCCTATCCTATCCTATTCCATTCCTGACAGAATAATCAGTAAAAAATCTCAAGTCAAGTTGGGTGCAAGGACAGCCCTCTCCAGAAGTGAGCTCTACTGTAATTTTTTTACTGTGTTAGGCAAACCAATTTTGCTGCATAGTTGTGAGATCTTACAATTAGAAGACCTCTCTGTGCCACAAATGAGAAAAATTTTCTCTTTCTTCCACAGCAACTTCTCCCAGTGATGTCTGCGCTACATAAATTGTTTTGATCCAATCCTACTGTCACCTGTAAAAACTGTGGATGGTTTTGGAGGATTTTATTCTCATAAACATGACACTATACATGGTTCAGAAACCACCCTCGCTCCCTTTGCAGTATAAATTGGTTGTTAGTCCTCAACCTTCAGTTACACATAGAAAAATGCAATAATTTTTTTCTTTACCATAGACCTATACCTGTGGACTTTCTATAGACTTCAGGTACTCATCTTTAAGATGCATGCAGTTAGTGACTTCACTAGAATGAGAACACAGTTTCCATCTGTTAAAAACATAACTTCTTGTAAACTGTTGAAAATCAGATTTACCAGACACATAGTTATAGTTCCTCTTGACTACAGAAGAACTTATATGTACATATCTAAGATATCATATGGACCAAGGCACACAGGGTGTAGCTGCTTTTTAATTGTTTACAGTTCATCTTTTTAACAAATATTTTTGGCTTTATAAGAGGTAATTAAGGTAGTAATGAGACCAATATTTGCTTTTTGAAAAGAAGACTGTAAGAAACACAATGTAAACCTGAAGAGGAATCAAAGACAAAAACCATTTCTTCACAGCCCTCAGTCTTTGCTGATATGGGGGCTTTTCCCTGCCTGTTTCCCTTAAAAAACAGAAACTGATGCAAGTGAGTTTTACTGCAGCTGAGTCTCTTTACAAGGAAAATATCTATGCCCTGCCTTTCATGCAGGGCACACAAAGCAGAACTCAAAGGTATTGAACAAATCTCTCAACCTTTGGGCTCAGTGCTGGTAGAAAGATGCTTCAAGCAGTGAGACAAGGAAAAGTAACCAAGAGAGTTAAAAATTGAATCACAGTAACATATTCTGTGTCCTGTTCTTAAGCTGAATTCATGGAAGAGGAATTTGAACATTTCCTGGAAATAGAGGGAGATACTTCAAGGTTACCTGACTCCATCTGTATTTCCTAAAGCAAATAGTTCCAAATTTTAGCTGACTGCTCAAGTCGAAAGAGGTAATACTACAGCAGAGGTGATGATCTTGCTGTAAAAGGTGCATGCTGTTAACTATTAACATGACCATGAGCAATACCTCTGCATAGGAAAATATAATTTTACCTCTCTAAAAATGATTGATTGATAAACGTCTGGATATATAATTTGCCTGCTCTCTAAAGTCTCTTCAGACTTATAGCCCAAAGATTTTGTTTAATGATGAGCATAAATTTCCTGGCATAATATGATCTAATCAAGCTGTTGCTTTTGAGTCTTGCTAGGTATCTCTATGACTCTGTGGGAACATAGCCTTAAGGATCAGTTAATGCACTTTCATTAAAATTGTTGCGGTATCAATAAAAATGACTATATCACAAACCTAAGGTTTTCATTACTTTAAAATTGTTTCTTTGTTCAAGTAATGAGCATAAATTAGTGCGGTGAGAAGACAAGAATTGCTTCTTAACTGTACTGGAAGGACTTTTTTAAAAAACCTGAAGGTAACAAGTGTCATTTTGCATATATTAAGATTTAAAGAGGTGTCTCTGTTACAGCTGATGTGTAACTCAAGACATACGGAGTTGTAAAACTGTAACTTTATGCTAATTTTCATAAATTATGTATAGCCCATTTACAAATACATTATGTGCTGTCCTTGATCCCCACACCACGTTTGGGTTGGTCTGCTCTTTATTTATCAGCTTGGACTCCATAGGCCCTACAAACTGTTACTGGTTACGGGAAGTAAGATCTGACTTATCCCTTCTTCCCTGTTAGTCACAGCAAGGGTTTTCACATGCCACATACAGCAGACCACCTTGTTTCATTGAGTCTGAAAAAAGCCCATAATGCTTCTTTATTTGAAACATATTATTGAATAAAATAAAAGAGGGTGAAATAAAGGGCTTGTGATATTCAGAGATACTCAAACCAGACATTTCAGAATAATTATTATACGTGGCTTTTCCACAGACTGAAGCCCTTGGTCAGATTTAATTGTTCCACACTCGTGATTATTCTTTTCAATGAAATTTAGCATCAGGAATAATGACCAGGACATTTTTAAGCCCAGGTGCATTAAGAACAACAGGTCACATCATGTGCTGCAGGAAAACCTGTCTGAGGCACTCATTGGGAACTGCAGTCTGTTGGTACAAAGGGATGCAGGTAGGAAGCAGCCACCTGTGCTCACTGCCCTGGGCTGTGGCCACCGAACTGCCCCTGCTCCTGCGAGGGTTCTGAACACACACTGACAGCTACACTAAGGCCTGGGGGCAACTGAGCATCAGTTTCTAGATGTGATACCTTGAGAAACGCATGGCTATTTCCCACAAACAAGTAAGTAGTGTGAGGAAGTACAAGCCCAGGAAAACGGGGACACAGCAAACTGTTGAGGTTTCCAGCAGAGTTTACAGTGTGATTGCACACACCAAATAAGTGCACAAGACTTGGTCCAACTCCCTGCACTTTTAGACATAGGAGTAGTCCATATACCAGCTGCAGTTTGTCTTCCACGCCTGTTATGTGATGCACTTACCTGCAAAGATGAAGCACTTTTACGTAACTGAGTATTACAGAGATGAAGACAGCAAATCATCACAGGAAATGAGGAAGGAGAAATACATCATACTACTCATTTTTTTGTAATATCTGACATTGTGATATTTCCTTTAGAAAGTCACTGCTTCTTGTTGTTCTTAATCCCACTGCTTTCAGAAAGGTGTAGTATTTATTGTGTAGCAGATTCAACTACTGAACTTTCGCTTTGAAGATTAAAGAAGACCATAAATGACGTTAATGGAAATTTCAGGAGGCATATAGAAGAGTTTCCAGCACCTTTGGTGCATTCTGTAAATAAAATACATAAGGTTAATTATGTCTGATAATAATATAAGAATGACCTCTGATGTTTGTTTAGCGCATTTCACATTAAAGGGAATTAATCTGTTACATCATGTTGAAGATGTAAGATTAGGAGATGCATAAATGGTTAAGAGCAATTTCTCATGAAGGACAAGTTTATGTTGCCTGGGATAAATACTGTACTATATATATATACACACCATATACCTTATATGACATACCAAGACATCTCTATTCTGCACACTTTGTTTTAAACTTTCCATATTTAAGGTGGTCCTGAGGTTAAAGTTGTTCTTTGAAGGGAAGAACAGGGAGGCTCACTTTTTGAATAACCATTTACGAGAACTTTCTCTACTTGAAAGTACTTTCTTAAAATAAGTGGTTTAGTGGCAATTTTGTCTGTACCAGTATGCACAGGAACATCAGGATGATCAATTAGAGAAAGCTGAAAATCTTTCTGTTGAGTTGTTTAAAATGTGCCACCTTTCAGTCAGGCAAAAGTATCACATCACCTTCACCCATGGAGAGGTTCCTTCTGACTCCCTGTGGCCCCTCAGTCACCCAGTCTGGCTGCCCACAGCACCCCATCTCATGCTGCTAACATTTGAACCAACATTTGGGCTTACACAAACTGTAAAGAAATGGTGGAAACCTTCCTGCCCTAGCTACAGCCCTCGCTGGCAGTTTCTGCTTTGAGCTGGAACCTTTAGACCACCTTCACTGCAGAACATTGGCCCACCAAACACCTTCCTCATTCTCTGCTCAGGCAAGCAGCCACACTGCCCCAGGGCAGCCTGACTGCAGCAGCCCGCAGCTCCCTGATGCTGGCAGAAAAGGCAAATTTGGTGCAGGCAGAAGCAGACATGGGGCTCACACCACTTCAGGTGCAGCGAGCAGCTGCTGCTTCATGGGATGCAGGACCAACCCAGCACCTCGGGACTGTTCTCAGTCCATGTAGCTGTCCTGGAGTAACATGTCAGCGCCCACAAAGGTGGACCATCCTCTGGAACAAATGGGAGGTTCACAGCTCGCTGATGAGGAAGAGCTGGCAGGGCTTGGGCATGGCACAGAGGTGCTGCTAAGCCCCATAAACTGCACGTCTGACAGCCTGGTTGTGGTTTGCAAGGATGGGCAGGCATGTAGAGGCACAAGGGCTGAGGTGTTCTCTGAACAGTCACAGTTGATGTCTGAGTTGGCCCTCGCTCTCTGCCATCAGCAAACCCAGTAGTGCTGTCATTTGTTGCCAGGCAGAAACCGGTCACCAGCTCTGATGAGCAGGGCAAGACATGCAGAGCTCATCCTTCCCAGAGGCTTTACAACTGGCCAGAAGGAAAGAAAGTTTACAGACCTGGAGGTTCAGGGTGTAACTTGATGATGCTTTGTCTAATCTGTAGATCCCAGTGATACAATAAAACTGTTCACAGACGAGAAAGTGCATAGTTTTCTCTGGGCTTTGTATTGCTGGGATTGCAAATAAAGTCTGCACCACAAGTCCACCTTCTCTTCATTTTTTTCTGTTTTGCATTAGGACGATCTGCATGCTAAGGCCATTTCTGCCACAGTATTAACCCTGAACAAGCAGGTGGAACAAGCCTCACTAAAGGAATTTTAGCCTTGGTTTGAGATTCAAGAAGTCAAAATGTGGCATTAGAGCTACAATGGAGTTTCTAGGGTTGGAAGTTGACTCCTTCAGTGCTACAGAAGAGCAGGAAGGCAGACTTGGCTAGATAAGCTACTCTCCCTAGACTTCTCCAGATAATGTAAACAACAGCGGGCTGCTAATATTTTTGCCATCGTCTCATTTTGTATTTTATTTACATTTAGACTGATTTCTAGTGTTACAGTCCTCATGGTTTGTTTGGTATGATACTCGAACCTTGTCAATACTGATCAGCTGATACACGTGTCAGATACATAACTCTTGATATACCAATGTCACACTTCTCACAGTAGTACTTCCCCACATTTAGGTATTACTTCCTTTCTGAAAATATACTCACAGTTTCACATGAATACAGATAAGGAAATCGTCAGGTCTAGAAAAGAAATATTTCTATTAAAAAGAAATTGTGGGTTAGCACAACCTACTTACACTTGACTTTTTGCTTTATGAGCCTCCATACATTAACAATTCTTGCTTTAAAAAATTTTCAGAGACCTTGCACGCTACAACATACCTGTATCCATTTGATCAACTTTTTCTCCCTTCTGACATGGATAATGTGCTACACTTGCTATTTCCACTCCTGTTTTCTCCCTCTTGGACTGGCAGACATTTAAGCCATCTGACCCACTATTCCCTCTGCCCATTTTTTCAGAATTTTGCCTCACAAGTAACCAGCCTCCCCAGCACATTGCAGCTTTTGCTGCCATTTCAGGTATGGTCCATATATTTTCACACCTCTGACCCCAAACACTGCCCTTTGTTTTCCCCCAGGAAGAGCAGACTTCTTTTTTCCTCTCAAAGATGCACCATTAACCTGGTGATCAAGAGGAGACACAGATACCCACATTGTCAAACTTTTTTAGGGATAAAGAAAGGAAGAGACCATTTGAGCACTGTTTAACAAATTCACTTAGCCAAAGTCCATCATGAAGCAGATCCTCTCTGTGCTAGGTGTATAAGCAAAGACAAATTATACGCTATTTAAAGACAAAATGCACACCTATCATTTCCACAGCCAGAAAATAGTAATATGGATGATTATTTGTTTTACGCTCATGAGCCTTTTGAGACTTTAGGCTTTTGTAGGATTTTGTACTTAGTAGCACTTTGAAAAATCCTAAATTCTCTTCCTTTGGGTACGTCTTGGTGGTAGAAACTGCCTTGTAGAATATATCATCACCTCAGCTGCTCTTATATCAAATAACAGTAAGTAGAAGCACACTGTATCTAGGATTGCATGTGCAGCATGGGAACTCACTGGAAACCCTTATTCACCAAATACAGTTGCATACAAAAGAGCATGTCAAAAATGCCTGAGAAACAAAATGGGGACTGCTTTTAGTCATTACTTTACTACTTGACAGCAGAAAAATTGTATTTAGTGTGTCATGCGGAGCAGCTGGCATAGCCTTCATCTGGTGCCAAGTCACATAGCTCATGCTTCTGAAAGGTACTTTCTCAGCTCAGAGCTACTGCTCACAGCCAAAGAGACAAGCAAACAGAGCCAGCTCAGGATGGCTGCTAAACTTGCAGTGGCTACCTTGAGATGAAAAAGACAGGACAGAGGAAGCCTCTGAGGAGAAAAACACTCCATAGCCCTTGAATGCAAAACCAGAAGCCGGAAAAGCTCATGGTAAAGTCCTTCCCACCTTTTCTGAGAACTTGGTCAGGCTTGCCAGCACAACTTGAGCCTTGCCCAATACAGCAATTACTGGGTAGGAGAACCAGCATGGCAGATCTCAGGGACCCTGGAGGAGAAAGAAGCCACTCTACCACCCTCCACCTTTAAGCCCTTTCAATTAACTTTGGTTTTCTTACATTTGATTCAAAACAGCTTGTACAATTTATCACTTGTATTTTGTAGAAGGCCAGCACAGTAAACATGGTCTTGTATTTATTGATAGTGTTCATAAAGGTAATGAGGAACTTGGAACAGATATTAGATACGGCAAGAAACTCATTGCAGCTTGATGGAACAACATAATACTACAGTGTCTCACTGGCTGTATATTAAGGGTTTCAAGAGAAATGGGAGATCACTCAAGCTGCCTTCCTGAAACATTGTGTAAAACCCCAAGGAGTCAGGAAAGGAAGTTAGAGCTGGAGGTGAAAGGATTGATATCCCTGGTCACTTCCTGGTTGCTGCACAGATATCTTAAATCTTATTAGCCATACTTGTATTCTTTTCTTGGCCTCACTTGCATAGTTTAGTCACTTGTTGGATAGAGTTGATAATGAAATGTTTCGAAATGTTGATAATGAAATGTTTTGAAGTCTGTGATTTCTCGCCTGGCAAAGACAGGCCTTGACATGGTTCGTTAAGGCAGAGCGCCCTGATAACAGGGACTCAAGGTGTCAAGCACCAGTAATAATTTAAATTTTTCTCCTTGGAGCCTTCCAGGGCTGAAGGATGGCTGAGCTAACCCCAGGACCATATATGGGCAAAGGAAGCCCAGAGTTCACCTACGGAAGAGGGGGGAAGACCCTGACTTTAATTTTATTACGCATGCTTGGACTATGTAAATGAATTCCAGAAGCTCATTAGAGTAAGACTTCCCTTTCCAGGTATTATGATGAATATGTATGTTTTTCGTGTATATCAGATGGTGTGTTTTGCTAATTCATTGGAACACTTATGGAGGAGAAACCCTAGCGCTGTCCCAGCACTGCAATAAAGAATGCCTGCTTAATAGCAATTCTGTTGTTATTGGGTATTTATCTCAGGATCTGTACCCAGTCGCACCTAGCCTCCCA
This sequence comes from Chloroceryle amazona, assembly GCA_027560015.1. NCBI lineage: Eukaryota > Metazoa > Chordata > Aves > Coraciiformes > Cerylidae > Chloroceryle > Chloroceryle amazona. The sequence continues at coordinate 28,527 of JANHFX010026378.1, forward strand.
CCTTGGTGAGGAGTTTGAGAAAGCAAGAAGGTTTGGAAGTCCCAAATTTTGTTTCAGAGGTTTTTGGGTGGTGTGTGTGACCTTCCACTTCTTAGGGAATGCTCATTTGTCAAAACTCTTTGTGATTCATACATTTTCTAAAAATAAAACTTCTCAAGAAAATGTTTCTCATACTGGGAATTAGACTGTTGTTCAAAAAAGAGGAAAGGTTTGTGGGATGTGAACCCAGAAAGTTTAGCTTATGAGTAACTCCCAGTAAAGCTTGACTGTACTTCCTTTTCTAACCACAGCTATTCTACACAAACACTTATGAACAGGGTGATTTTAATAGCAATTGCTGGGGTCAAGAGCTATTTAAGCTCATTTTAACTTGAAAAGATTGGGAGTTGATGACCTGAGCAGCTCAGCAGAACTGACTTTGGAGTAGAGGTGGCCATCTGGCAGGAACCTGAAGGTATACCTCATTCAGCTAATGTGGCTGCCCTTCATATAATGAGAAATGACCAACATTTTCAATAGCAATCCATATATAAAATTTTGTATGTTTAACAGCAAGTACTGGTTGTCTGGTGATTAAGACTACACAGGAAATGTGGTAAGACTAGAAATGCGTATCTTATAATCACCTAGTGGTCAGAAAATAGAGAAAACAATACCTTTTTTATTGTTGCCCATACTGGATGTGTATCACTGTTGGATGCAAAAAGAATTAAAGTCTCATGCATGAAAGAAACTTTGCATAATAATAGCAAGGCATAACAAAGCTCAGTAAATAAAAAAAAAATCATTTATAGGCAAATAAAACATAAATGTCATAATAAAGGAAAGTTTAAAAGAAGTTCAAAGAAGGGAAGGAGGAGAGAAAAAAGATTATGGGCATAGACAATAATTACAGTATCATGGGAAGAAGTTATTTAAATACAAAGCTTGGGAATAATGTATTTAAATACAAAACTTAACTTGCATTAAGAAAACCAAAAGATAAACAGATCATAGAATCATAGAATGTTTTAGGCTGGAAGGGACCTCTAGAGGTCATCTGGTCCAACCTCCCTACACAAGAAGGGACATCTCTACCTAGGGCAGGTTGCTCAGAGCCCCAAAAATGATGCACAAAACAGAGTTTCCAATTTTTATAATTTCCTTAAATATGTCTCTTCTACTGACTCATAGGAGTAAATTGAGGATAACGGTTTTAAGAGATGGTCCCACCGAAATTTATTTAAAAGAACCTAACTACAGAGGTGCTCTTCTCTTGAGCTGGTTCCTTGTTACACTCACTGTCTTGTCATAGTCTAAATAAAAACACAAAGCAAAATAAACTTTGCTCATTCCTGACATCTACATTTCACTTACTTCCACATGAGGATTCTCCTTTTCAACCGATGGACAAGGAAGCTATAAAAGCAATACAGAAAGGTGGTGGAAGCAGTCCATCTGCTTCACCCTGAGCCAGTCTACCTCAGGTATTGGTATTAGGCGAACTCTTTATATAGCTTTACATTGAATGTGTTCAGGCCAAAACAATTATGGGGCTTCTTATCATATAGGGGTTGTTCTGACAACATATACCTTCACTGCAGAAAGTCTTGGGGGTAATTTGGAAGATGCAGCAGATAGGAAGGCCCAGAAAGAATACAATTGGGAATGGCAGCAGAGCACGTGGCTGTATGCTCATGTTAAAATGATTATTAGACAAATAATGTAAAAAAAACAGAACTGGTAACCAAGAGAGACACTGAGATAGCTGTAGCTTTAGTCTCACAAGTTTACTCTTGCTAGTTTCCAGTCAATCACAATCAATGGAGAAAGACCTGCTCTTCCAGAAGGTGTTTAAAAGGTAGCAATATACCACAGTACATCTGCAAAACCTGCTTTTTTCTCTGCTAGTGGGAAAGGCAGCCTACAAACACTTGTTCATTTGAATTCTTTCCCTAATCTAATTTTCTAAGCTAAATCAGTACCCCTGACTGATGAGTTACATCAGGGGAATAACCTTGGTATCTTGAACTCCCAGAAGGCAGTGGTAAGCATCTTTCCTGTCCACTGGCCTAGGCTGAAGGACTTGATGACTTTAAACACAGCAGCAGTGAATCTTCTGCTTGGGAAGAGGGGGCTTCCTGAACAAAGGCAGTGGTGTTAAGGCCAGAACACAGAAGCAAAGCATTTTATGGGATGATCCCTCAAGAAGAAGAAAATGGAGGGGGGTGTGGGAGTATCACCATGCTTCCAGTTATGATGTAGGCTGTGCCACAGTATGAGCTTGCTGTCTACCGATGGCCTCTACAGAGGTCTGAGGTACATTTACATGCCAAATGGAGTCAGTAGGCTTGTTGACCTCCTGCCAAACTAGCTCTAGGAGAGCAATAGTGTAACAGCATCAGCTGAGTAGTGCTGCAGAGAGAACACAGTAATTAGTCCAGAGATAGTGCCATCCAACAGCAGAAGCACTCTTCAGGTGCCCTTGAGCTGCAGCCACATTAGTGCATTGTACCACACTCACCTGTCTTGGAGAGTTCAGCTTGGAAAATGCACAGTGCTTTGTAAGTATCACCCATTAACACCAGGCTGAAGAAAGACTGGGTGTTGATTTTCAAGTTACACAGTTCAGGAAAGAAATATTTAAAGGATATTTAAACATAACAAGTAATCAGGAACTGTAATTTATGTCCAACTCACAAGGAAGCAAGTAACTGTGCCCCAAACCTAATGGCATGCAAACCATGATGAAGGAAAAATCCCATGTTGCTCAACTCTCAACTGTTGGTTGCACATGCTACAGAAACTTCAGCTTTGCCTCTGGTGACAAACAGCATGCAAGGTACGAGATGACAAGCCAATGCTCTGTGATTGCAAGCCAAAAAAAAAATGGCTTCCTCCATAACTGCTGCTGCTGCACAACACATTTTAAGAAACATTCCTTTCCCTTTTAATAACCAGGGGATTACATCTCTGTGCAGTTAAGATCCAAAACCAAGCCAAAATTTAGAAGCTTTAGCAACATTGCTTGACTTCAATAATGTGAGAGGGACACTGGGTTTAAAATAAAGACACGCTAAAATATGCTTGTCTCGTCTAACTCCACTGTTTTCTTCTTTCTGAAATAGTAAATCTTTTTAGGTTAAAAATAAAGAAACAAGAGCATAACATGCTCCTGTTCAGTATAAAAAGTAGTCCAGCTTCACCATTCCCTTAGCTTGTTTCTAGGTTGGATTTTCTGTAGTGTGTTTCTGGTGTTTCTAAAAGAACCTGAAAGAGGTTGTGCTCTAAGGAGCTATGCTTATTGCTGTGGATCTATGTGTATGTTGTAAATCTCTTTTATGGTTATTTTAACTACCATTAGAATTCAACATGTGTTCTAAAGCAGTTTCAGTTATTCCAGAAGTAATATTAAGACTTTGAATAGATGTTGTTACCAACATTGCACACCATAGTGCTCATTAAGAAATACTAATATATGTAGGCCAAGATATGAGAATTCCTTGCCCCACCTATAAGCCTATAAAAATGTAAAGTCATGCAGCAGGTGACTCTCCATACCAAATGTGTGTCTTCAGCCTATTTATTCACAATCCAAAATCTATTTATTGATTTCTGTTAGACTTGTGCTACATGGATAACTAGGCTGCATTTATATTATACTCAATTAACAAAATCAGAAACAAACCGTACAATTCTTCCCATTGACATCAGTGAGAAGGGGTGTAGACAGCTTCTGGATGAGCAAGTGCTGGCCAACATTCAGCAGAAACTTCAAAGAATTTAATACAAACATAAGACTAATTTGCATGCACAAAAGTAGGAAGGAAATGGGTAAATATTATATATCCATGGCTTTCTGTGTTAATAATTAATGCCCGATCCCTTTTCTTTTCATTCAAGTTCATTTGCTAAAAGCTTCATCCTACTCAGGCTTTTCAAATGGACTCCCTGACTTCCACAGAACTAGGCTTATATCTAAAGCAAGTAAGAAAAATTGCTTCATGAGATTACAGTGAAAGCGTCAAGAAGCACATTTTGTTGTGTGCGTCTGAGTCTCCTTGCTTGCTTACATTGGTCTTCATGAACTGCCAAACAGAGCACAGCTCCCTCTGAGTGAGCAGAATTCAGAACAATTAAGTGATGCCACCACATCAGTGCTAAGCACTGTCTGAACTACCAGGTCCTACGTGACAGGGTGCAGCATTTCCCTAATGCTTGATTTTGGATCCAAGCACATAGTTCTGTGCAAAGGCACTGGTAATGAAGAGATGAGCCTGGGCTGGCACTACTTCAAGCCTTTCTTGCACTGTCTTCTATTGGCTGGTGCAGACTTATCCTCTGTGAATTAGAAACCCGAATTCCACAGACATCTAATGAGACTGGTTTTGACATTACCAAGGGCTTCATTTTACTGTGACAAACTCTCCTCTTCTGGCCAAAACAGTCAAGTTACAGGCACACGTAAGGAGCTACAACATCATATGTTTCAGGGTGCTTCTTCAAGTGTCCCTTATTCTCATAGGTGTTTGCATGGTTGATCACCAACAGTCTTCATGTATCTGAGCATAATTAAAAATATACAATAAATCAGTATAATAACAATAATATAGACATATCAAATGAAAAGAGTTCTGATTTTTAAAAAAAAGAACAAAACCAGAAGCTATCCTTGTAAGAATAGAGGCATGGATGGGATAGCAGGCTGGGAGGTATAGCTCTCCACACTTCTGTTGCATGGGCAGCAGGACTCTAAAGTCATACTTAGCAGATGTGCAGTTTCCAAAGCAACACAAAGGATGCTCATAATTAGCTGATGAGAGGCTTAAACTCTGAGGCATCAGTGGTGTTAAATACTAAAATCTCAGCTCCAAACACTTGCTTGCACTTTGTCACAAAAACCCTACAGAACCAATCCTCGACATTTCCATGGCCCTTTAGCCCTGTTACTCACTTTTTAAGTTTCTCACCAAAACCAGATAATAAATTGTGTCCACCATTTATTAGACATCCTTGCTTTTGCTCTTGTATTTTATCCTCTCTGCTAATAGCCTTGTATCCAACAAAGCAGATGGAGCTGAAACACAGATGCAAATAAATAAGTTGAAACGTGATGATGGATTTCACCATTTCATAGAATGGAAGAAGAATATGAAAGAGATCTGCCACTATACTTTTTAATCAGTTTTACTTTTCTTCTATTTTGCAATATCTGAATGACCAAATGCCTCCAGGTGGGGCGGCAATGAACCGCAGAGAGAAGCTGAGAAGCCTGGGTTTTTTTCTGGCCTCTGAAAATGTCAAATTCTTCAGGCTAAGCCTCTCTTAAACACCGAACATTGCTTCATTCCTGTGAAGTATCACAGAAGACAGCTTTATGATCTAATTAAAAAAAAAAAAAAAGTGTTTTGTTTGAAAAGCTTGTTAGCCTTTCAGATAGTGAGCTTAGCTTCAAACATCTAATTACAAATAAACTCCAAATAAAGACACCAAGCAAATGCCAGTCAAACTGAAAAATGCACATCTTCAGGGTTCCCAGATTCTTTTTTTTTTAGCTTTGTAGTCATGATTATTTGTTACTATCTTTAGCACCAACAGCATGCCTCTCTGAATATTAACAAAACAAGCAGAGTCACATTCCTGCAATGAAAGGAAAGTCAAATAGACAATAGAGCACCCAGCCTAGTTGTAGGGAGATGCACTATGCACTATGGAAAGAGTAAGTCCAAGTAAATGAGTAACAGCCCCTGTGAAGTCTGCAAGTACTATGCCTTGACCAGACATGTGCAGGCACAAGCTGGCAAATAATAGGATCCAACTATCTTGATTCCTGGGACAGTGATCAAAAGGCATGTTTCTCTGTCAGCAGTGCAGCCTCACCACCCACTGATTTCTCAGGCAAGATCTGAAGCTTCCACCTTTACAACCAAAAAGAAAGCAATATCCAGAGAGCTGGCCCTGGATAAACCAGCCTTTGCAAGAAAAGTCTTCAGGAACAATTACAAAAGAACACCAAGTTTTCAAGCTGTGTAACACCCAGAACTGAAGGTATCTGCAACACTGCCCAATCTAGCACTGCATGCCCAGCATGTCTAAAGAGTAGGTCTTACTTTGGAAAACTGAGAAAGCTGAGAGAGTACAAACCAGTGAGCACTGGTTTGCATAACACACATTACAGGCAAGAGGAGCAAGTTAAGGGCTGCATTTTTGTGTCCTCACTCACAGGAAGCAGCACCTTTCTCACTACAGTTGGCCTATTTAAACCACCTGGCCTATAGATAAGATTTCTCAGCATAAATCTTAGAATTTAATGGATATATTTTCTATTTACAGACCTGGACCTGCTCCAGAAAGACAAAAGGAAATACTCCTCTAAGAGCTCAGGGAAGGGGAACAGGCAAAGAGCATTAAAGTGATCTGTCTCTTGTAGAGAAGGAAGCAATGGCACTGCTTCATTAACAGGCTGCAGTCCATGCTGCTTTCTCCTCCAAAACAGAAACTGTGTCTGCCATAACTTGCTGTTTAATTGTGATGATAATTTTAGTTGTTTCAGTACCTGAGAACATGCACTATATCCTTGAAATACATTCAAGAAAGTGTAGAGTTCTGTAAAAACACCAGCTGAGGGAAAATACTGTATAAATATGAGGGAATAATTATTTATTAGCTCCTCTGATTTGCACAGCTGCAGTTTCTGAATTTAACCAAATGACTGTGCATTAAACCCACAATTTTAGATTAAATTGAAGAATCTATCTTACAGAAAATACTTACTCTTGGTTTAAAGAGACCAGATGATGAGAAAGCAAATACCTTCCCAAATGAACTGTTTCCAGGGTAAATGATCCTTACAATTAAAAATGTGAACTGTATTCCAACCCTCTCTCTGTTCATCCTCAAGATCTTGAATATTTTTCTTGATGCAATTAAATTAAAGATCTGGTACTATTCAAGACATCCTTTGAGGATACTTAAAATTGTGTCTGTCAACCTGCCAAAACAAAAACATTGTATAAAAGTTTGTTTTTTTAAAAAAAGTTTTTTAAGTGCAGAACAAGTAATTTTTCATTTTTTTTACTTCAGAATTGAATGCTATACTCAAATCCATGCACAAATACATTTTTCATTTTCTGTATTTACCCTAGGATGCTCATAATTAGAAGATAAATTTAAGTGGGTTTAAAATGCCAAATAGGTATTAACAGATAAGAAATATAAATGGTGCTATCATGTGGAAGAAAAATCATTGCAAAATTTAAAAAATCATTTCTATCTGTTTTGTTCTATGGCTTCTCCTCCATTATTTACCTTGCACATTCCTACTACCAAACCTTTCCCACTTAAAATAAAATTTTGATTTATCTTTGTTATTTATTTACATTGAAGACTGACAGCAGTGGCTGAAAATTGGTACCTGTACCAACACACTTTTTCCATAGCTGGTAAAATTTTAACTCATCCCAACTGTGTATTTACATTTGAAACTTCACCACCTGTGACCAACTGACACCAGCTATGCTGCCTGTTGGTCAACCAGCTGAATTCTCAATGAGCAAACAGCCGAATCACACAAACTTTTTTCACGTTCACCTCTGCCACCAGAGATGCACCAAGAGAGTACACGACTCTTACCAGCGACAGCACATCAATATCATGGCCATGGAGCTTGAGCAGTCCCTTTGCCTAAGAAGAGATTCCAGTAAATCCACAGATGAAAATGAGAGCATCTTTTTTGTTACAGTAGTTGCTTATTTATTCTTTCTTCTTTACAGAAAGAATTTACATAAATAAAAACAAAAGGGAGAGGTGCCAAGTTATGCACAGATGCCCCAGAAGAGACAAAGGGTGCAAAAGGTCTTTCCTCTGCCCCCAGACAGGAGGGTGGTGTGGCTGGAGACCCATGGGCTGCAGCTCTGCACCCACTGGCACAGCCCAAGGCAGGTACCCGGGGCTCCCCTGCACAGTACCTGCCAAGGCCTGTGCACCTCCAGATGTTGCAGTAGGAGGGACCAAAAAAAAAACCTACCACACACAGCAGAACAACCATCCTCTTGAATCCCTGTGATGGGCATCAGGCAAAAGATTTGTGAAGGGGGTCCCGCACCAGCAGTGCTGCAGCCCCTGCTATGTGAAAGGTCATCTACTCCAGAAGCAGGATTTCTCAAACTTGCCGCTGTTATGTCTATACTTACTAAACAAAAAGTATTAAGCCACACCCTGTTTCATGCTAAGTGACATTCAGATGGAATGCAGTATTTAATTTCATGAAACCTGTCTTGCCCAAGTTTGCCATGACCTCAGCCTGGGCACTGCATACCCACCTCCCTTTGACAAAGGCACTTGCCCTTTTCTGCTTAGTATGTTGCCTTCTTTTTGCTTCACTGCCAGCCTTCTGCTTTTTCTTTTAATTCTCTTACAGTTCTGATAAAAGATGCCTTTTTGACTCCTCTGCCACTCTGCTCCACTTTCCTTTAGCATCCTACAGGTCTTTGACCTTAGTTTGACAGTTTCATTCTCTTCACCTTAAAAAATTCCTCCTAGAATCTCAAGAGCAAATGAATCACAGCTAAAAATTCCATGTTACTGAAGTGCTAAGGGTAGAGAAGGTCTTATGGTTTCTTCTTTAATGTTAGACTAATTTGTAAAATAAAAATAGCATCTTGCATTAGAGAGCTTCTCCAAGTTTTGGCGATTGGTTTTGTATGTGCCTTCCCTAAAACTTTATCTAAAATATAAATAATTAATCAAGCCAGAGCTATTACAGAGCTGAATTTGTTCATGTTCGCTCTTACAAGATGCACTTGAATTTCATATAATCATTGAATACTTCAAGCTGGAAGGGACCAATAAAGATCATCAAGTTCAGGTCCCCAAAAGCCTGGGGGAAAAAACATGACCTGATAGTACATTCTTTGAGAAATGGTGTGCTATATAACAAAGCCTTACAAGTAAACAAGAAGCAGCATAAGTTTTACACATGCAGGCTCAAATGGCTGTAGTTTGACTTCTGAGTTCTTGCTACAGACTTTTTATATTTTCAGTGAATTCTTTGAGAAGTGCATCACAGGTTACCTACAGAGATCACTGCTGTGTGCAGTAATCTGCTTTGAGTGTTAGGACCATGGGTATAAAAAGCTATGACCATTGTGAGACAAATCTTGGCCCTTCTGAAACAGGTGTCAAAATCTCTGACAACTCCTGCTACCCTTTCATTGTCATGATTAAAACCAATGTAGCCTATTTTTTGAAGCTTGATAGAGTATGTACAGCCTGCACTAGACGAGAGCATTGCTGTTCTTACAATAACCATAAGCACTCCCAAAGAGAGCAGAACAATACAAAAGCTTTTAAAAATACCAACAGTAAGAAAAAGTAATAGGTTTTATGCACAAAGCCATCTGAACTGTCTCCATCTCAGCATGGCTCTAGACTGTGCTCCAGCACTGCAAAGCATCCAGCAGCCCAAAGCAGCAGGAACAACAGCAGGTGGAACCAGCACTAGAGCTAGGAGGTGGGAAGCTTGGTCTCCTATGCCTGTGACGGCCTTGGTGATGCTGCCCAACGGCAGGGCAGAGAGTGCCATTTAGCCTGAACAAAGGTGTGTAGGAACAACAGGGAGAGGAAACAGATTAGAGTCTGGCAAGAAATGATTATCTAATAGTGAGGAGTTGCAGTCATAGCTGGTCATCAGGCTTGGCTAGATAAGGAAGTTAGAGTTTAGAAATCAATGAATTGTCTAGGATGAGAAAGAAGGGAGACAGATCTGAGGAGGAGAACTGGTATGTCTGGTAAAGAGTGTGAGACAGACAAGAAACAGGAAAGCTTTGAATGGAGGGGGACACTGGAAAAAGAAATTATGCTTGAGAGGGAGGGAAAGATTAGGAGAAAGGGCAGTTAGGTGCAACAGGAACCAGCTAAATAAGCAAAATAGGAAAATTCTGTTGGGGCACTGATGGGGACAGGACCAGGGCATCCCAGAAAGGAGAGTGTTGTCTGGGGAAGGGAAGAGGTTTGCAGGCAGGAAGCTCAAAGAACTTCAGTGGTGATTTTCATAGTGATCTCAGGTTGACCTCTGGACATCTGGGACTGGCTGGAGAAAGAGACTGGTAGAAGATACCTAAAGAGAGCAGAGCTGATGACAAAGCAATCAGGGTGCACAAGGGACAAGGTTAGGTCAGGCTCAGATTGAAGCAGTGGGTAGAGATGTGACCACCTTGGGTCATTAACGTTGTTAATGACCACCTAACCTGAAAAGCAGTTATGGATATATTACAAGAAACTGGAGGCTATTTGTACATCACTTTCAGATCTTTGAGTTTGAGTGATGGGTTTTACCCTAAGTATAATATTGTTTATTAGAGTATTGTTTATTATAGCAAGCAAGAACATAGAACTTGAAAAACGGTAAACAAGAACCATCAACATCACCTCATGATTCATCTAGCCTGGTTAGGGAAGCTCATAAAGTGTATTTCAGGAGTTGGTTTATCATGAGAGATAATGCCAGACAGTTGACTTCTACAAGGAACATTATTTCTCATTATTTTATTCTTAGAAAAGTATTAGAATTACAGAAAAGTGTAATAAAATCTGTTTATTAATTTCATTAGTTCAGTAATGAATACTGCTATTAGAGTAGGTAAGAACTTCTAAACCACTGTTCATCAAAAAAAATTAAAGTTGAGCTCAGAAGAGATCGTCTGAAACTAGATAATTAGACATTAGCTCGATGAACCTGTTGACTGTACTGCTGGCCTGGCCACCAGCTATCAACAGCTAGCTACAGGGTAAGAGCCGGTGCAGGGGGAAGAGGATGAGGCTGCATTTTGGTGACAACCTAGTCTCAGATCAGTTTGCATGAGCAAAGAGGACTGACCCCTTTGAATAGATCAACCAACTGCAGACCTGTATTCCAGCAACTCTTATTTTTGCTTGAGAGAGTGGGTATTATATAAAACTGTTTTACTTGCAGAATCATAGATCATTTAGGTTGTAAAAGAACTCTAAGATCATAGAGTCCAACCATTATCCTAACACTACCAAGCCTACCACTAAATCATGTCCCTAAGCATCTCATCTACATGTGTTTTAAATACCTCCAGGGACGGTGACTCCACCACCAGCCTCTTGAAAGTATTTCACTTGCATTTTGGAAAAAAAAAAAGGCCTTTTTTTAAGACCACACAATGGCAATTTGAAGACATGGTTTTCCTGCGATTCTTAGGGTATATAACATATCTGGCAGACAAATAGGAACAGTGTTGACATCAAAGTGATTAATTTTTTTTGGATGTGAATCAAATTCTTTTTGCTACGCATATGCTTACATATACATGTGTAAATATTCTTTGCGAAAGAGAGCTTCATAGCTTCTTGTCCAGATTGTTATCTTTCAGGAAGGACAAAACCGGCAACCGTAAAAAGGTATTTACTCACTAAGCCACACTGATATGTTTATGCCAAAACCAGAGGACAATCGTGCACCCCCCTCAGACAACATTCTTTATTTCAAGATGCCCTGAAAAATTACAAGTTGTATTTCCTACTTTATCTTCAAGGACTTTCCTGTGCCTCCCCTACTTATGCCAATATTTAGAATGACTTTCCTTGTGCAAAGCCCCTCAGATGGTGGTTTAAGATTTCCCCCCAGAGCAATGAGGAGTCACCCTCCTACCTGTGTCTTGCAGGAGAGGTATTCAGTTTTGGTTTACCCTGGTGTTGTCCTTTGTGTTGTGATCTAAAACCACCTCAGGTCTTGCGTTCCCCACACTGACCTGACCTCTCTCTCAGGGGTGTATGAATACATCTTTTTTTTTTCTTCCCCAGATCTGCAGCCTCCAAAATTTGTTGTTATCACTCTAAGAGTCCCCTGTGGTGCCAAATGATCTTAAAGACAAAATGAACAAAAGCTTATTTAGGAAGATTTCAGGTGAGGTTAGGAGAGTGAAAACAAAAGTATCACACATGTAGAACATAACCCAGTTGATATTTAGCTGGATACCTTCTGAGATGCTCTTGTCTCCCTTGCCTGAGATCTCCCAGATGTATCCCATTAGCAGGAGCTGGGAACACAAGTTTTAGAGCACCAGCTGCGGGCCAAGTTCTGAAATTTTCTAAGGCAAGTTAGAGGAACAGGGAAGGTAGGGTCCCATTTCCCCCTCCCTCCTTCTATTTTACAATTATCATTACAATTATAATTTTCATCTACTACCTTCTTCTCAACATAAGATTGATGATTGATTCCGTGTCAGCTTTCAGTGTTCTCTTACTGTGTTTGGGATTAGCATCTTAAAACCAACATAAACAAGTGGCTAGTTTTGCTTTGTGAGCAGGAAGAAGCTCCCTAGATGACACTCTCTCTGCTTCAGAGAGTGAGAGAGTTGGGATTGTTGAGCCTGAAGAAGGGAAGGCTCCAGGAAGACATTATTGCAGCCTTCCAGTACTTTAAGGGGACCTATAAGAAAGATGGGGATAAACTTTTTAGCAGGACCTGTTGTAACAGGACAAGGGGTAATGGTTTTAAACTAAAATAGGGTAAATATACACTAGATATGAGGAAGACATTTCTCACTCTGAGGATGGTGAGACACCGGAACAGGTTGCCCAGACAGGTGGCAGATGCCCCATCCCTGAAAACATTCAAGGTCAGGTTGGATGGGGCTCTGAGCAACCTGATCTATGTGAAGATGGCCCTGCTGACTGCAAAGGGTTTGGACTAGATGACCATTAAAATTGCTTCCAACCCAAACCATTCTATGATACTTTATGACTGTTAAATAATGCCTACACCTTATCAGCACATTGAATTATCTGAATACTGAACTCTGATATCACATAGAAGATACTATTGGACATAGCTTCTGTTCTGGGGATGATCTCACCTAATGGCAAAAATTCTGGTATCCTAAATAGACAGGTTCATCCTACACCATTTGCTCATCTCACAGTAGATACAGGTTCAAAACATCAGTAAAATTATCTGTGATTGTTTCCATTAGCAGTACAAATTCCCAATTCAGTTTCCTTCCTGTGACATGCCTCACTCCAGCCAAGTTCCTTCAGACTGAGATCTTGCACCACATAGTGGTTTTCTACCTATAAGAAACAGAAAAAACAAACAAACAAACAAACAAACAAAACCTAACCCAAACTGACAAACTACTCTCATTTGTTCATTCTCCTCCCATTTGCAGCGCCCTCTTCTTCAGAAATAAATCTCTTCTACCTTGTAGGTAGGGCCTTGCCATAATCCCTCCTATAGGCTTCAAGCCCCAACCAGGGCTTCAAGCTCCTGGTACCAGAGCTGTTGAAATCACATCAGGTGTAAGGAGCATTGGCCCAGACATAGAAATCTGAACAAAGTTTTATTCTTGGGCTGTTTGTTTGATGTGTACCAAAAAGTTGCTAAAACAATCTTAAGAAAGGTTAGCCACTTCTGCATGCTATAACAGAATGTGTCGAACCAAGGACGTGACTTTGGTTTGAGTCTGCTTTATAATTAATGGCAACTTCTTTTCAGCTTGCACTTGCAGCCACACACAGGTGGATTGCAGTCCAAAGTCAGAGCTGAAGAACACTGTTAGCTTCAGACACGAATTCAACGTTGAATCAACAAGTGCTTAGCAGTGATGGAAAATGACCCCTACAACAAATACTTCATAAGGATTGTGGTGCCTGGGGTTCCATATTGAAAAGGGCACTGATTTATAAGTTGCAGAAGGGACTAAGTGTACACGCTTGCTGAAATACACAGAGTAAACTCTACAAAGCGAGTGGAAGGGACACATGTGCTGTGCTAACTGAGGTGCTGAAGATTTTGGTTTTACCTCTTTAAAATGAACACATTTTGGTCTACTTCCCTAACATAACTACACTACTTTCACGCAGATGCTGTGCTTCTGCTCACTTTCCCACCTTTTGCTTTAGCAGCATTTGCATCCTTTGTGGCTGCACTTCAGGGATGTTGCAGAGCTCAAGAACTTAAATATTAGCAGTTACAGATTCTAAGGAAGGACCAGAAATGGAGGATACTCACTCAAGAAACATCCCTCTTACTGTCTGCAGCCTCCTCTGGAGAACAGTTGTCCTCCACCTCTTCCTCTGGGACCACTTAGAGAAGATGAATCAACTCATAACTTGACACACCTAATTATTACATGTTGCTAACATTCAAGGATGCTGTCAGATAAAGAAGAGGGTGTAGTCTCCATGCAAACATGCTTTCCTGCTCTCAAATCAAAGGTCTTCCTCTAATTAGAATAATCTAATTAATTTAGGTCCAACTGAAGCTTCACAAGCAAGGGCAAATCCAGATGAGGCATCATAAATAAGCAATACAAATTATGCATTCATCCTGTAGTTATTAGAGATTTCCAAAACAAGTCCTACAACAAGGCTCAGGTCTCCTTCCCCCCTTCCCCCCACCCCCTCCTGTTAGGAAAGGAAGAAAAAGCTTCTTTTATTACCTTATTTTGAAATATATTTATATAGAAGATGACTAAGTGAATAGAGTAACCTAAAAAGTTTAGAAAGTAATTAAGAGAGATTTTAAAATTATTTAAAACAGCTAAAGTTCTTAGAATGATGGGCAATCAAATCCTTCCCCGTGAAACAATTCGGGAAATCAGCCTGCATTTCCTGATTACAGAAAGGCTGCTCATATTTTTAATTTTGGAATTTCTAATAGAGGAAATAATTAATCCACTCCAAACATCACATTTCACTGCAGTCAGAGATTTGTACTGGATGTGTTCACACATTAAGTCTAAAATTCAAGTGATGGGTCACCGATCTTACCAACATTTACCTACCAGTTTCCCTTTTGCTTTGGTCCAAACTATATTTCAGTACACCCTACCCACTAGTCCTGACAGAAAAGGATGGCAGAATGAGTCTAGCATTATTTTTCCAATCTTTCTTTTGAGGGGCAGCGAAGAGACACAGCTGAAGGGTGCTTTATTCTTCCAGCTACAGCAGCAGCAGAAGGTGAATGAGATGAAGCAAAAGAGATCCACAGCATAGTGGGACATCTGCAACAGGAAAAGCTTTTGTCTCTCTGCACCTGACCAGTGATTATCTCCAAGGTAGCACCGCTCACATGGGCTGTGGAAACATAGCAATTGCTTGGGGAAAAAAAATAGGGCAGACCTCATGCCATGCCTTAGAAGGCAAAGCCCTGTGCAAGTGAAAGAGAAGAAAGGATGAGTAAGGTTTCTATTTTCATCTCTGGACTCCCACAGCACACCAGTTTCAGTTTACCTGTGCTAGCACATAGTACAGTACTTCAAGCTCTTTCAGGCATCTTCTGAAAAGCATCTCGAGAGAGCAACCAAACAATTGAATCAGACAAATTTAGGAAAGCTGATGCTAATGAAACATTCACAACTCTGCCATTTTATCTGAATCCATATAGAGATAAAATCATTCTTCCCTGTTGATGTAGTTAACTCACCCTTTCAGAACAATTATTTGAATGGAGTAGAAAATTATAATGACCTTGGAAGAAGGTAGTCGAACTTTTTTCAGAAGGCAAGCCAAACAGGTTTTTAGAGAGACATAATATTTGGGGTTTTTTTCAACCAATCAGTTGCCATCACAAACTTTCAGAGACTGAAGTAGTACTTTTCTTTCTTAAAGCAACTCTGATTTTTTCCAGCTATATCTGTTGGTCTGGTAAAATATATTAATTTCTCCCTACAAATATTGCCTTTAAGAACAACACAGCTATATCAAAACTACCCTTACAAGAACTGATTGTGATAGGTTTCTACACTGAAAAGTCATTTTAGGGCAAACTCCGAGGGAGGGTTGAACCTGTATTTCTGAATTGCCAGTGACACAGCCACTGCATTTCAGATTGCACAAAGGAAGACAGTACAGTTTTAAATTGGCCAGATGAAATTATTAGTAAGAAAAGAACATCTCCCCAAAGCACTTTTAGGATGAACTCCAAATGGTCAAAGTATGAGACAAGATTACTAACACTGGCTGAGCTACACACCTTCATATCAGAAGACTCCCAACCATAATGATTAATTGATAAAGAAAGTGCTACAAGGCCTCTGGCAGGTCATTATGCAGAAGTCACTGGCATTTGAATGCACATCTAATATAAAGAAAAACATTGCTTGAAGGCTCCCAGAAATAAGTGTTTACTTAAGATGAAGACAAGCAGTTTCAATAGCAGCTTCTACAGTTAGAGAACAATGAATCCTGTAAATATTTTCCACTCATTTATTTTAAAAACAAATCCATCTAATCTGTGTTCTCATTTTCTACATTTGCTCCGTATGCTTACTATTGCAAACAATTTGGATAGGTGGAATATTCTTAGAAATTGACTTTCTAGCAATTTTTACTAAGAGATCCCTTTGAATACAGGGTAGTAAATACACATATTGAAGGCAGACGAGCAAGTGTAGCCTAAACAAGCAGAGGGAAAAAAGAAAAATAAGTTTTGTGTATTCAAAATCCATAAGCAATTAAAGTAATAGGTAGAACTGGCTTCTTAAGGCCCATATTCACTCCAGTCACATGCTCCCCCAGCTCCTAGTCTCCCCAGTAGCACAGTAAACCCACATAAGGTTTCTGAAATCAAACTTCACAATATAGCTCCTCATTTTCCCCCCCTCTCCTGTTTCATACCAAACAGTGATCTCATGGCTTCCTCTTAAACAGCTTCATCTCTCAGAGGAAAATACTTCTGCCTTTCCTCTCCCATTACTCTCTCACTCCTAGCCATCCCAGATCTATACCTAGCTGGGTCTAACAACTGAAGGACCAGCCAAGAAGATATGGCAATATTCCTTTAGCATCACACTCCAAACAGTAAGAAATGGGAAAGGTTTAATCATAAATCTTCAGTCACAAATACAGTCTTCAGCTGAAACAGAAATGACATAAAGGAAAAAGGACAGTGTCAAAAGCTTTCCATGGCTTTTGTCCCCCAGTACAAAGTTAGTTTGTCTTTGAGAAATGATCAGAGGGCTGGAACAACTCTGCTATGAAGAAAGGCCAAGAGAGTTGGAGGTGTCCAGGCTGGAGAAGGTTCTTGGGAGCCCTTATTGCAGCCTTTCAGTCCTTAGAGGGGGTAGATGCCCAATCCCTGGAAATATTCAATGTCAGGTTGGATGGGGCTCTGAGCAACCTGATCTACATGAAGATGTCCCTGCTGACTGCAGGGGGGTTGGACTAGATAACCTTTAAAGGCCCCTTCGAACCCAAACCATTCTATGATTCCATGAGTCTATCAGTTGCTGAAAACTAAGATGGGGTGTGGATTTATGGTGCACTACGCATTTCACAAAAGCTGCCCTTGCACATGCCCTTATCACATGGTGCCAGTGACCTGGCTCAACTGCATGGTAGATACCTCATACATGCTACTAAATGTGAGTTGTGTGAGTAGGCGTTCACCAGCCAGTAGCTTATTTTTATAAATCCAAACACTTCCACCACTATGCCATACCCTGCTTGTGGGTCCATACACGCTGGCTGAGGTTTTATACATGTAAAGGAGTGGCACAAAGCATGTCTATGTTAAATCACTGCATATGCTACAGTAAGGACAACTGTCTATATATTCTTTTTTAATTAAGTAATGCAGCACAGAAATTTTTAAAGCATACAGAAAGAGTACGGGGCAGGGATTGGGAAACACCAAAAAGGTATGCTCTATTTCAATTCATGTTTTTTTCAGATAGGTAAGAAACTTCAGTTACAGTTTATAAAAGGGGCATTACCTATTTGACATTGCATTAGTATTATCAGCATTTGCCTACAGCACTTTAAAAATAAACCTTTCATTATCTCCAGACATGATTTACAGGAACACTCCTTCAAATGGAAACACTGTGCTAAAGACAAATCATTTCTTATGTCCAGATCTGATTTATAGCTGGTTTCCGTCAAATAAAAAAATGTATGATGCAGATTCCATTTGGTTTCTGCCAGAAACTTCTATTTTTAGATGCAGGGCAACTTTATACTCTTTTAATACACCTACCACTCCTGTGTAGCAAGTGGTGCACCTCAGCAAAGGCTGACACATTCCATTAAATAGATCAATTCTGCTGAATCACTGATAAAACTGTATCAGCTTTGATAAGAACAGCAATGTGTTTGGACCTCCCAGTTGATGGAAGTCTGATAAAGAAAATTACCTTTTTTTTAAAAAAAAAAATAGGGAAATGTCCTGTTTTGAGTGAGAACAGAATTAGTTCTGTTCAGTGATATTACTTTTCAGCTCAGTTCTTCTAACTAACTGCACTGTCTGAAGCTAGCAGCCTGTTTTCACAGAGAGTGTCTGCTGCTAGCGGTGAGAACATCCCATGTTTAGAGTTACTACCAAGGGTTGGTGTGCAGACCAAGGCCACTGCTGGATCTTGTGTACCACACTGGGGGTGCAGGAAAGTGAAAGGCCGCACCTGCAGGGA
>JANHFX010026379.1:0-19011 GCA_027560015.1 Chloroceryle amazona
TTTCAAATATCCAAATAATTTCTTTTCAAATATCCAAATAATTTCTTTTCAAAATTATTTGGATAAATAAATTAATTTCTTTGGATAAATAATTATTTGGATAAATAATTTCTTTTTAAATATCCAAAACTTTACTCTCACACCTTTAGGCTGTCAGAAGTGATCAAAATATTAGTCTTGCTATAAAACTGTTCTGATTTAAATAGTTTATAAGATCTTGTACCTGGAAAAGAATTTAGGGAAACTGTGATTGTAACTGTAGTGCTAATCCCCTCACAGGTCAGCCTGAGTAAGAATGCTCAAAAAGTATCAGAAGAAAAATATAAGTAACTGGAAGAGACATTTCTCACAGCATTTACTCAAATATGTTGATACTGTTAAAAGGATCAACCCTACAGATAAAGGACAATAATTTAAAAAGTAAAGTATGCAAATACTAACTGCAGTGGTAATATTCTCACAGCATTTGCATCAAATATGTTTGTTACTGTTAAAGGACCAACTGTTAAAGGATCAACCCTACAAATATAAGACAATAACTTAAGAAGTATTGAAATCCTAACTGCAGTAGTAGTATTCTTCACATAACAAAAAAACTCAAAATACTGACCACCATAAAGATGACATTCATCTGGAGAAAAGTTCTGCTATTTAATACTTGCATACAGGAATACAGAAAACAACAAAGGAGTAACACTCTGAAATAGTTCAGAGCAAGACACTGTAGATAAATTTGCAATTGTGGGTTACATGCAAGGCAAATGCCACATATCAGGAAAACACTAATCCCTCCAGCTAGGTCAGCTATAAATTCCAGTCATCTCGCTCAGTTCTGTATTTCTCATCACCATCACACATACCCAGAAACTAGGGGTGAAGCAGTGGGGAAAATCAAAATTATGAAATTTAATACAAACAACTCATAGCTGTGCTCTAGAAAATTATGTTAGAGTTGAGTCCTTCTCTTCTGTATTAATACCCTTTTTTATGAATAGACAATGCACTGGGTATCATCAACCTTTCTTCCAAAGAAAAGTATACATAACTAGTAGGTTACAACAGGACTACAGTAACAGAAAATATCAAATCTGAGCGTCAGTTAAAAAGCAAGCACAAAAAAAAGTTTAGACAAATTACTTGTAATATGAAATAAGATTCCTGTGTTTTCAAAATGAATCTTAACAAAAATATGTAATGGATATCCTAGTCCAAGTCTTTCACGTAAGAAGAAAGAATTTAAAAATATCAGGATTAAGGCAGAAGAACATTTTATTTGATTCAGGCTTACTTCCTACTTTATTAGCAAGGAAAAAGGATGGGGTTTATATACAAAAAAAAAAGCCACAATTCAGAATATTCTTTTTTTTTTTTTTAACTATTAAGTAGGAAAAAGATTAATGACCCAAATTGTAAAAGAATCTGATTGGTCAGTTTCCAGAAGTGAAGCAACAGCAAGTAATAAATTAGACCTTTGCTTCAACATTTCAACCTAGACCTAACAAGCAATAAAGAAACAGTCTTACATGGACAAAAAGATAGAATTTCATGATTCAAAGGCCATGAAGCCAGAGGGACCAAGTTTCATGAAACTCTGATCACACAGCAAGTCTTAACGCTCTAAATAGTTTTTCTATTATTAATGGACATCTCTATAAGGAGCCCACATTTGATCATTCTTTGATTTTATACACATTTAATTCCATTAGAAAAACGCTTACCTACAATACAGATTTCTGCTGTCCAACTTACATGGTTCTACTCCAGGGCATTTTCCTGGAACGCATCCAGGTACACAATAATGTTATGATTCTATACAGGTTACTCGAGACTCCTAGTGCTTTAAAATGTCTTCAAAAAACTTACACAGGGCTCAAGGAAGACAGGAAAGAAGAGATTTACCGATCTGTTAAAAGAGGCTGAGAAATCCACAAGACTAGCAGCTGGACAAGTCCCATGCATCTACTGCACATGGTTACATAAATGTGTGTCTGTGGATGGACCCATATGTGAGGCACAGGTAGCCACTGTTACAGCTTCTTAGTCAAAGCAATTCAGAAAGGCAATTGGAATAACCTTTTAAGCCTTCCCATATAGTCAATAGGATGGATTATGTTATTTCTCCTGTATGGAGGGTTAGAGTTCACTTGAGAAAAGGCAATTTAAAAAAGGCAATTCTAATAGACTTGGGACTGTAAGAAAATATGACTGGAGTGCTACCCAAAATTTGCAGTTTTAGCAATCATCTCTTGCATATCCCTACATACTGGGTCTGCCTGAGATGGAGTTAACTTTCCACCAGTAGCCCTCATAGTGCTGTGCTTTCTACAGGTAGCTAGAAAGGTGACACACCTGTGTTTTGGCTACTGCTGAGTAGTGCTAGCTTTCCCTCCAACATTCCTCCCTTACCAGTAGGCTGGGGATGGGCAAGATCTTGGGACGGGACTTAGCCAGGACAGCTGACCTAAACCGACCAAAGGGATATTCCATACACCATGACATCTGCTCAGCAATTAAGCCAAGAGAAAGGAAGAGAGGGTCATTCGTTATTTAGGATGTTTATCTTCCGGAGCAACAGTTACATGTAATGAAGCCCTGATTCCCAGGAAGTGGCTGGACATCACCTGCTGACGGTAAGAAGAGAATAAATATTTTGCTTTCCTTTGCTTCTCTGCACAGTCTTTGCTTTTCTTTTTATTAAATTGCCTTTATTTTGACCCATAAGATTGTTTCCATCTTATTTTCTCCATGTCCTGTACTGCTGAGGAAAAGAATGATAGAGCAGCTTGGTGTGCACCTGGCATCCAGCCAAGGTCAACCCATCATGGCCTATGAAGGATGAAAGTTTTAATAAATAAAATCAGAAACACTCAAGAGCTCACTATTCCCATTACATAATTGTTTCATTTCAAAAAGTTATAAAATTCACCAGGCTAGTACTAGTGGATTTCCAAATTCCTGGTTTAAGATTTCTCTACAGACAAGTAGAGCACATTCAACACAGCCCACCCTGTCCTAGGCTGCTTATCTAATATATACTTTTGAGCAATCTGGAAGATTAAACAAAACTAAACAAACAAAGTACGTATCAGCAGTCACTGACAAAACTACACCCTCCAAAGAGATGTGCAAGTCCTGAAATTCCTGCTTAGGGTACTTTAGTTTGTTCCTACAGGACGTATTAAGTGCCACAAAAACAGTTACAGTAGAGATGGAACACAGATTTTTCCTTCAAAAACAGACTGCTACAGGAGGTTGTAAAGATCGAAGTATTATTGAGGAAGGAAAGATAGAGGAAGGACATGAAAGGCAGGAATCAATTTCAGTTTAAACACAGTTTTTTCTAGGTGTTCAATGGTTTGTTTTACAAAACAGACAGACATGGGGGTCTGAGCAACCTGCCCTAGGCAGAGATGTCTCCACTTGTGTGGAGAGCTTGGACCAGGTGAGCTCTAGAGGTCCCTTCCAGCCTAAAACATTTTATAATTCATCTAAAAAAATAAAACATACACAACAGAACCGAGACCTCTGCAAAGCAGTAATTCAAAACTTAACACTCCAAATACTTACAATGCTAAATATTCTATGTAGGGGTTCAAAACTTTAGCTGCTGGAGAAGATATTCAGTTCTATATATGAAGGTTCTCTCATGTTACAAAAATAGTATTTTGCTAATATTTTCCCCTAAGATTAGCAATTTCAAAAGTGTCAGTATTAATTCTGACGTATCTTCATCAGTCAGTATTTCAGTTCAAGCCAATTTAACACATAATAATCTGACAAATTTAACCTGTTCTCCAGTAGTGGGGGTTTTCCAGACACAAAAAAATCCACCACTACAGTTTCAGCAAGGAAAGTTATGAAACAATGACAATGCTATCAAAAGATAATTAAAAGCAGCATCTAAAAGGGCAGAATACAAATGTCATGAAAACTTTTAAAGATGTTAAAAAAGACCACTATGTCATTGGAGACTTGGAAAATAAATAAAATATCCTGCCACCGTCCTATAAAGCAAAAAGCACTATCTGAAGTCAAAAATAAACTTCAGAATTGGAAAATGTGTCCAAAAGGAAAACCACCACATATTCTGTAAATATAGTTAAGAGTATTGCCATCTACACTGAATTTTGATGAGCATCTTGCTGGAGGAATCAGTACTGTTTTCAAACACATCAAAACCAGAGGA
Organism: Chloroceryle amazona; assembly: GCA_027560015.1. Lineage (NCBI taxonomy): Eukaryota > Metazoa > Chordata > Aves > Coraciiformes > Cerylidae > Chloroceryle > Chloroceryle amazona. Next base: position 4,187 of record JANHFX010026379.1, read on the forward strand.
AACCTGCCAGAAAGCTGATAAGGACAAGAGATTGTTTTCCTTTAGCTGAGGCCTGATCTTAGTGTCTTCCTTTTGCTTCTTAAACTATCTCTGCATCTTTGTTTACAACAGAGAATACTGGGAAAGTTCACACACAAGAGTTTTTTGCTGCAAAGAAGAGAGCTCGAGGAGATGCCTCAGACTGAAACAATTTATGGAGAGAAACAAAACTGACATTTTGGGGTGCTCACACTTTGCTACCATTTCAGATATTATAAAGTCAGAGACTACACGGTATGCAAACTACTTCTCAAGTCAACTTCTTGATTCAATATTCTAGGAGGATTCAGTAGACTGATGATAAATCTCTAACAAGCAGATAGTGAAAACTTATAACTAAATTTAAAAAAAAGTATCAGGCACATTAGCAATTGAAGTATCATACAGAAAAGTCAAAACAGCATTTTCAGAGGGGTATTGTACTTCCACTATCAAAATACCTTAAATGAACAGGCAAGTAGATAAAGAATGATCTGCTGACAGATCTTATCTGAGTTTCCTAACAACTTTTGAGGTCTTCAGTAAGGCTCTTAAAACCAACCAAATCAACACAAAAAAAAACCCAACCAACCAACCAACCAACCAAACAAAAACAAACAAACAAACAAAACCCACAAAACAAACAAACAAAAAAAAACAACAACACACAACCAAAAAAAACCTCCCAACCAATCTACAAACAAACAAAAAGCCCTGAGCTGTTCTGACATCACTTGTTACGCAGAGCTGTTTCCCCATCTACTTACTCTCACTGTTACTTGTACAAAAATAGAAACATTAATATTCGATGATTTCTGTCCATGCTATCAAGAATGCTCCTGCAATCCTGCACAAACAGAAATAAAGATTTGCTATTATGCCTATTATCTTCATCAGGCTAGTCAAAGTAACTGCATGCTGGAGTCCAAAAACAAACTTGATCTCTTGTTTATCACCTTTCTCCCAGTGTCAGGTTTTGCTTAAAATCACTACCTCACCTCCCTGTTATTACAAGGCTACTACAATAAAATGTTCAATTCTCTCCCCAGTACCTTTGCAAATTTCCCATGGAAGCCATGTAAAGATATGAATGCCATGAATAATAGACTAAGAGAGAAAAAGCTACCTGATTCCTTCAGTACAAATACTCCTGATGACTAAAACATTAAAGGCTTTTACTGGTTTGTCAACTGTTCTGCAATGAGGTTGCTACAAATCTCACAATGCAGCAAACCTCTCTCTGCATGTAGCACCCAGGAACATGCCACATACCTAGCAATTACCCCATAATTCATGAATGAAATGATTCTGCTAATAATGTCACGTGACCAAGGTGTGAAAATGATGCTATGTAAAACACCGCTAAAACTAAGACAAATGAAAACTGGAACCTTGGAACATTATTTTCCTGTGACACAACTTAAAGTAGTAGTAAAGGATCTAATTTGACAATAACCTCAGGAAAACATATATTTGCAGCCTTTTAGAAGCTGACTTACTACTTTCCTTGAGAAATTTAGTGCAAAGTATCACTGCAATAAAGAAAGCCTAACTGTCCAAAGACAGCAAGCTGTCAGCTGTGCTTGTCACCATGTTCTGGATGGCACATAACCATGTGCAGCTACAGGATACACCAACATAGATTAAAGGACCATGAAGGGATAAAAATATACAGAAAAGTCTCCTCATAGTAACACTTTCTGGTTTTGTCATTTTAGCATTTTCTCTCCTTACTACTTTGGCTTTTTCCACACCATAGCAGTCTTTGGACGTTTCAACATACCCATGTTACTACTTTATTGGTAAACTCCCCACTTCTGTTCATTTCAAATTCGCAGGTAGTTTCATACAGCCCTGCATCCCATTTGCAGGGCTCAAGCCAGATTTCTTCCAGAGGAATTAAATGATTACTTGGTATCTTTTAAATGGCTGAAGGAAATATTTTGAGATACGTTTTAGGCTTATTGTAATGAGGTAAGAACGAACTCTTCTGCCAGTGTGCCAACAACCCTCCACGCCTACCTTTGCCTATAAGACTAAGCATAATCCCACCAGCCATCTCTAGTTAACAAGATAGAGATAACAGAAAATAGAAATTGTGGTTTGCCATTTGGATCATAAAAATAGCTTGGTATCCAGAGCATTACCTTGCCTGTGCTTTGTAAGATTGTAGTTCTTGTCCTCCATACTCTCTCCCTGCTGACAATATCTCTGGTTACATCCACTTCAGCATCAACAAAACTTCTCTGTTTAAGAGCAGTTATATCATCATCCAGATCAGTTTTGATAGTGGATCTTTTCTTTGCCATGATTTTTGCTTTGATAGCAGCAATTTTTTCCACTGACATGGCTTCAGACAAGGACCTAAATGAGTAAAAATAACAGAAGAGATTGGTAATTGCACAAACAATTCTTCCGAAAGAATTTGTGAATGAGTAACTTCAACCTGCTTAAAGTTTACAGCCATGCTATAAATCATCAAATAGTCACCTTGCATATACTTTAAGATCACATGAGCTGTTTCGGGCATGAAAATCAAACTTCTGACAAAAGACTTTACCCCACTGATAGGACCAAAAAAAAAAAAAGAAAAAAAGAAAAGAAAAGAAAAAAAAAAAAATCAACAAATCCCAACTATAACAACCAGAAACAAAGACTGCAAACGTGAAGCATCAGGACTAACACTTCCATTTACAATGTCACCTAGACTTCAGCTTCCTGTTATTTTTAGTGAATTACAATTTTGTGTCCAGTCAATCAATCCCTTGCTGCTCTGAGGCTTTCAAAGCATTAATCTAAATTCCTGCTGAGGTGCTGTTATATGAACTTGGCCACTTGGAAGATAGGAAACATGGAAGTCTTCATCTGTTTCCTTGTAATAATAAACGGAATTTGGTTGCCAAACAGTAAACGCTATTGTTTTGCAGGTGAGCTGAAAAAAAAAAAAGAAAAAAGAAAAAAAAAGACCAAACTGCACAATCCTAACTGCACATTATTTCATTTTATGTGAATTTTTTTTTGAGAATACTTAAAAAAATTAATATAACAGTTACGGATTGTGAAGTATCCTCCTTATACAACTAAGCTATGGGAAAGGGAACTTTGCGCTGTTCTTAAAGTAGCGCAGAGTTCAAACTCGCTGCCTGCAAATATTATTTGCACTTTCTTTTTTTAAAAAAAGCAGGCTTTTTTACATTCAGAAAAAAAAAATCCATAAATACAGAAAACAAAGTAATTATGAACAACACTCAGTATCCTCACTGCAGCATTGTCTCAACTCCTAAACAAAGCTATGATACGCTAGTATCTAAATTATTAGGTTATACAAAACAGTGTGTACTTTGATTTCTTAATCCTTAAACTTTCTGATTTTAAGCCATGTGTGACAATCAAGTTTGGGTTTGGATTTTTCCATAGTTTCCTTTTAAGTACAACTATAAAAGAGACAGAGGAAGACAACATTCAAAATACGCATTTTTCATGTGGTTAGGTGTAATTATGGATTCTATGAACACCTCAACTCTGCTGTAATTGTTGCAAGGCTGTTCAGTTGAATGCCGGTAAAGGACAGATAAGCATTCACAGTATTGTTGATTCTCAAGAGATAAATTTCTCAAAAATGCAGTTGGTCTATCAAGTGAAACTACTCATCAGCAAAATCCAGTGCAGACAAATTAATACATTAATTCATACTCATACACCTTAAAGTAGGAAGCATGACACCCATTTTACATTATGGAAGCTGATACACTAAAGAAATTAAGCAGCTACTTTTACTTTAAGACTTCTGAAGTCAGGTAGACGAAAATGAACTACTAGAGTCTTTTACTAATCCCAAGATCCTTAGCAACAAGACCTTGCAACAACTTAATTTCCTCTCTACTTGGCTTTAGGAAGATATGGTGCAAGAGTCAAAACGAGATGCCTCTCTCTGCAAAATTCCAGATGGATACAATAGAAAAGGAAAGGTGACGTACAAGTTTTTAAGCACTTGTACTGATTACTGCTTCGGGCAATGACAGTGCATTATTCTCTGGCAGCCTACTACTGCCTCTTCAGAGGCATGCAGCTCACCTCTGCAAGGAGTCAGAGGTTGTGTTACCCTGTGATCTATGCTCACAATGTTCTCCTTTTGCATGCAAGACATTCCTCAAGACAGGATAATGTTTCTTTGAAATAGAGAGATAATCAGCTTTCTTTTGCAGTTCTGCTCGTTATAATCAACTGCTTGGATAAACACCATGGTACAAAAAACCTCAAAACACCACAACAGAAGTGGCAGATTTGGTGTGAGGAAGAGGTAATCGTCTGCTCACTTCTGAGGACAAATTCAATCTCATGCTATGACATCTGAAATTCCACTCAAGAACAGGAGTCTGACCAGGCACAAAGTTCTGCCTCCTCAGACATTACAAATGACAGCACCTAAGCAAGGGAGAGTGCCATTAAGAGCTGCTAGACACAAGTGAAGCTGGCTGCCTTGAATAGCATGAGAAATTTTAAGCAGTTCTTTAATCAAGCATCATCCATAAGAAAAATTATTCCTACCTGATCTGCTCTGTTTGCACGATACCTTCTTTATGTCCTTCCAGGCGAGCTGCCAATCGCTCTTTGTCAAGGCGCACACACTCTTCATCCTAGCAGTAACAGTAATGTTTAACTGTAAAACTTAAATTTTTGTGCTGTCTCTTTGAAATAATAAATATTATTAGATTTAAACCTATTCTTAAGTTTGTTTTTTTTTTACATTTGCAAAGACAATTTCTATTTCCACCAATTTTTGATATGTACACTAGCACTGTGTACAGCTACATTGGCAATCTCCTCTCAGGAACCAGAAGGTAGAAACAGAATAATGAAAGGTAACTACAATTCCCTTATAAAAAGAAATTTATCAGACACTCAAATTTGCCCAGATGAGTGACATTTTTAAATAAAAATCTGCTCAGAACTGTAACATCTTGACACAGATGGTGAAATTGCATTCCTAATAAATATAAAAAACAAGTCAAGAATAAGGAAGCCTGTAATTACTCAAGCCAGGTTTGAGACAGACATGTAATTTGAAAAAGCAGTAGAGATGTAATTTTATGCCATCTTTTCAGCTTGTTAATGCTGGTATCACTTGTGCTCAATCTGTCTTATTTCGTCACAAAACACAAACCAGTATCAAGCCTGTCCCATTGCAAAAAGCCTGTCTGGAAAGGGTAAATCACAGCAAAAACAGTCCTGGCCATTTATCAGGAGAGAACCGGAATGACTATAGTGAGATGATCTCTAAAAAACGTGAAACAGACTTTACAGATTCTGAGCTCCCAGAGCAGCAAGTAAACAAACTAAGAGAAGATGGCCATGGCTCATAAGGCTTATATGCAGAACTCTTGATTCTCCAAATTATGATGGTGAAGATATAGTTATAAAACATACCGGTATCGCAATCACATCAGCTAGCATAGAACAAAAATCTATAGATCACCAATCGGTCACCTCATAGTAATTATCTGCTCATGGGCCAGTAAAGATGCACAAAGTTTAAATGATTATTATGCAGTTATAGCTAAGCAAAAAAAATACGTATATTTTGATAATTCTTCTTCTAAGATATCCAAAGACTCAAAACTCTGCAAATATATACAGTGACACTTATAATAACTCACAGAGGATAGAAGTGGAGGAACACAGTTTAAAAAAAAATTAAAATCAATAAATAGTCAGTTTTTCAACCCAGGCAGAGTTAAGTAATACAATGTGCATAATAACTAGACACATTGCTTCTATTCAAGAGGCACTTGTGAAAATACGCTGTTAAATTAATTACCTAAAACAGCTTCAGAAAATAGCAATCACAGGGAGTGTTTCATATACTGCTATAAAGGGACTAAAATAGCAAGTAAAACAATTAAGTATCCGTTGACAGAGATAAAGCTGACATTTAAGTTATAATGCCAACTCATGGATGGCAAATAACCATAATTAGTCATTAAACAGCACTTTTATTCCAGTCCCATAGCTCTTAGCAGACAGGTTATAATGCAACAAGTACTTACAGATATATGATCAAGCTTTCTCCTTTCATACTACAACATACATGTAGCAACTAAAATTACAAGTTTAAATCAAAGGCTTAAATTCTCACTCCTTCCAGTTCATGTTCACACTAACAGAAGCAGTGTGTGCCCAACTGAACTGCTACAAAACCAGATATATACTGGATGTAATTCACTGCCACTCCCAATATGTATAGATGACTGTTACTGATTTTACCTCTATTCTTGGTTTCTTTGCTTCTGCTAGTATTTCATCTGCTGCTCTTTTAACTACGAGGAAAAAAAGGACATTAAAAATACAAGATTGCAGTAGATTTTCATAAAATAAACCTCTTAAGTTATTTTTTTAGTTAAACTGTACCTTGAGTGGACCGCTGAAGACCAATTTCAAGTGGAGCGCTTCTGTCTATGCTTGATGAGGTTGCTGTAACCAAACACAGCGTTTAAGTACAAAAGATTTTCACAAGTATTTAAGGATAAAAAGAGGAAATACAACAGATAATTAGCAACAATGGAAATTCTAACTAGATATTAGGTAGCAAACAGGGGAATTGGAGATACTCATAACCTGACAATATGAAGTTAAGTCAGGTTGCTCAGGGTATTTGGTTCTTTGAAAAGGGGACTGAATCAGATGACCTCTCATGGTCACTTCCAATGGGAATTAGTCAGTGATTCTACAATTTGTATATACCATATACCACAAAGACAATCACTGTATAACCTGGAATCAAGATCTACTAGTTTGTCTAGCTTTTGGAATAAAGACAACCTGTTGATACCTTTTAATTATTTATAAAAATAGTTTACTTCTGCAATATTGGCTGCAACCTCCATACCCCAATATAGTTAAAATTCTACAACCATAACAAAGCCACTAACATAAGTAAGCCCTACCTATCTTTCTCTCAGAGAAACACCTTTGCTCTGGCTATTGTCAACAGAACTTTTAAGATGATGGAATATTAGGCAGATTTGTCACACTGACAAAGCAGTGGTTCGACATATTTCACTATACTGAAGATGTTACCCCACACTTTTATTGCATCAAGATCAATGCACTACCAAATTTCCCCACAGACTAGAGAAGGAAAGAATACTAACATTAAGCATTTTAACATATAACTATTAACCAAAGAATGTTATTATTAACAAAGCAGGTCACTTTTAAGCATGCATGTAGGAATGCGGCTCCTAAGCACCATAAAATAGTTAAGTTCAGAACAAAATTCAAAAGTAAAGGAAATTCTATCTTTGAGAAGTTTGAAAATATTCAGGTAAGCTGCAAACTAATCGTCATTAACCATCCTCCTCCTCCCCCTCACTTAGTCAAAATAAGCAGCAATAAAGTGGATTATATGTCTGAGTTAAAAGAAAGCCTCACTCACATGTTTCCCCGTTTAGGTAGGCAAGCAAGTCTTTCCTATCAGGTCTTCTTACCACAGGAATGTTTTCAGTCTGAAAAGACAGCAGACTTGACATTAAACTGTTATTCTCTCAGAAAGCCTCTTGCTGAAGATGTTTCAACTTTTACTGAAAAATGCACATTCACACAAAGACATGTGTCCTGCCCCCCAAGAAAGCCTAACTATCAAGGTTAAAAAATACACAGCTACACAAAATGAAACACTGTCTGCTATAAAACTGAACAAGACAGCCTTTTTCCTACTTCTCTTCAAAATAAGATTAAGAACTAGTTTTAAATATACACACATATATATAAACACTTCTCTGTTGTCAGTACTGGTACAGAAATCCAGGAATTCAATTTTGTTGTTCCAAGTATGTACAACATGCAGCACTGCTGTATCGGGTAACCATGTGGCACAGGGGAAGATGAACCATGGGCTCATAAAAAGCAAGTAAATAGAAATCAAAAGGATTTTTTTTTTCCGAGTTCCCCTACCTTTATTTGTAAAGCTTATCCAATATTTTCTTTAATTAAACTGCACACTTTGGAGTCCACTCCAAAGCTATTCTGCTGAACTCTTTTCTGGTTTGTAGAGCCTTGAAACCTCGGACACTAAAGGATGGACTGGGATCACACAACATATAGACAAAAGTACTTCTGAAATATTTAGTGCTGGAGACAACTGTGACCACACAGTATCAAGAGAAATGCTGCCATTACTGTTAACAGTTCAGCAACCGACTCTTGTTGTAAATGCAGCCTTGTGGCTTGATGGGATGATCTGTTAGGAAGTAAATTGTCAGGAAGAATATTCCACCTTGATAAGGACAGTCATTTGATCCCTATGTAGAGGTGTTCAGGGGCTTGGTGTGTGCGTGTGTATGTTTTGGTTTGTTTAGGTTTTTTTTGTTTTAAACACAAACACTTTTTTGCATATTTTTTTCCTTTCCCCATTCAAATTCATACAATTAAATGCTACTATCATTCCCTGAAAATAACTGCACACACTAATTATCACAAACTAGACAAAATCAAATTTTATACTGTCTACTTACTGCAGCACGGCGGACATAAACAGGATGCGAGAGATGCACATTATTAAGCAGGAACAAGATAGAATCCAAAGTGTAGTACTCCCTGGGTTGGCCCTCCTTCCCCGTCCTGCAAAATCATGAAGCAAAGATTTTAACAGTTAACCTCTCCAACTCTGTCTCATGTACACATTTTTTTTCACAAAGCTCTCTTCTTTCCAGATGACAGGTCAAAAGCCAGCAGTAATACTATCATTCTGCTATTGCCAAACTAAGGCACTATCAATTGTCTTAACAAATAAGAGTAAGCAATAAATGTTCTTGCAGGCTTTTTACTGAACAAATTACTAAAGCTGTCCAAAATATTCCCCAAAAAAGAGCTGGATGGGTTGTAAAATATACAAGCAGCAAAACTTTGAAAACTGTAAGAACACATTTGCCTATGTCTTGAACATACTTAATCTGATTATCAAAGGAACTGTCTCCCTCATTTGGGGCAGCTAGAGGAACGTAATTGAACTGCAAATGAAAATAAAAAAGGTATTACATGCTCTTGAGGTGTAACGGTACAATTTTCACAACTAGAGAAAGCACTGGAAGGAAGAATATACAAATTACACGGAAGTCTACAGAGCAGGAGGTTCAAAATGGTGTTGAAAGGTCAAAATAAGAAGTGACTAGAACCTAAATGCACACAAAACTAGCAAAAAACAGAACAGACTACAAAAATCACAATGAACTCCCATACTGAAGTCAGGCCACTTCAAAGTAACATGACAGCATCAGGATCAAGCTCAGCTTTGAAACAGCTTGTTTGAAGGAAATGTCTTAAGTCTAAAACAGAACCTGTGTAAGTTTTGGGTTTTGTTTTTTAAAAAAGTAATCCCACAAAATAAGGTCAAACAGAAAAGGTGGTTTCCGCTTGGCTCCATGTGTGTCAAACACAATTCCCCCTTCATGCTGTTACTAGCAGCTTTTGTAGGGGAAGCAATGCCTGTCCCAGTTTCAAAACAAAGTCTGCCCCCTAAATACTTTAACTGCTCTGAGAAATGGACCTTTCCAACAGTTTCACAGTGGACAAGGAAATCAAGAGACCAGAGATTTCACTGCCCAGACTTGTGACCTGCCAGGACAGGGCTCCTCCACACTGCCCAGTCCCCATTCTCAAAGCCTGAGGAAGATGACTTATCAGAAAACCAGGCCAAAGCTGTAAACTTTAAGACCAGCACAGAATTTTTATCAAACCAGAAATTTCAGAAATAAATACTTCCATTAAAACTGTAAGAAGTTTCCCTCCAAGTACAGCACCTTTAGTCATGGCTCACCATCCCATCAAAACACTCACTGCAGAAGTGCCAGCCTCACTGTGGGTAGGGAAGAGGAAATAAAACACACTCAACCATAACTTTATTGCACCTGAAGGAGCTATGCAAACACCTACCAAATACAACAAAAGTCTAAGTCTGCTTTCTCCATGCTGTGGACATAATGCCACTACAGCTTTTCTTAAAATTATTTAGACTGAAAGTGTCCAATAACCTCTTCATTACTCATTCCTAGCAGTAAGGCATCATTATGATACCTGAGAAAACCAATACATGGATAACATGCAGAGAAAAGTGATTCAAAATACCAGGAGAAGAGTGGAATAAAGAATCTTTCTACCAGTGTTTCTTCCTTCTGAAAACTTTCTCTGCATGGGGTGTGTGTACATTTTGTTACTGAAGAGGAAAGGGAAGAGACATATAGTACCTTTCAACTGTTAAGCTGACAAAAATTAGCTTTACAGTTACAGCCAACAGAACTGGATTCCTTGGCAAGGAATTGAGTATTTTACTGTTGATACGGTGGTATCTAAACATGTTCGGAGCACTGGCTTTGGAAGCACAAAAGCTTCCTCCACGTAGACTAGTGTCTGAAGTGAAGTCTGTGTCACATGACACAGTTGTCACTTCATTTTAGACAGAACATTTTAGACTATCTCACTTCAAAATAACTCATTGTTTCTTTCAAATGTGCCAAATCCACTGAACATTGTATAAGAAGTCCAGCAGTCATCTATTCAAGCTTTTAGCATTATTAAACAATAAATGGCATAATTGAGAAAACAAGTACTGAACAGTTATCTATTAATTTGAAAATACAGTATTACAAAGCCCCGGGCACTACCAAAGCTCAGCACGGCACAGCTGGTACTTCACCACTTAAACCCCCCCTTATACAAGAAATCCCCATGCTCATTGTTCTTCTAAGAGGATGCTTTACTAGGAGGACAAGATAGTGCATGTTAAAGGGAAAACATCAAATGGATGAGCTGTCGTAGACAAGGAGAAAATCCAAGTCTAAACATTTCAACAGTTTGCATTCCTTTCAGATTATCCAGACAGAAAGAACCTGCTCAATAGAGAACTAAAAGCAAGCTGATCTGAAGGTAGCCTACTTAGTTCAATTTGCAAGCACCCAAAATATCAAAAGAAATCGATTATTTCCCGTACTTAGTAATAGCATCAATTACTTAAGAAAAATTAAAATCTTAAGATTCAGACCTCAAAAAGTCCAGTATTATTTGGTGATTAAGAACTGCATCTCTTATTAAAAGAAAAAAAAAATCCACAGTAAAACTCAGTCTTAAAAAGTGGATAAAATGTTTACATACAAGAGAGAAAGTTTCACCTGCTTGTTTTTAACACCAGAAATTGACTTCCTGGTCATCCATTCACCTTCAACCTATCAGGAAGAGGAGTTTATTCCTTTATATCCTCTTTCATGTATCAGAGCATGAATTTTTTATAAAGGTACAAAAGGCCTATGTCTCATCAACAGAATCAAGCAATAATCTTTAAAAACACAAGACTAGGCATGCAGAGTTCTCACACAAATTACAATACCCACGACCAGCTGCTCACTGCTTAAAGACTTCTCAGCTGTGCATACAAGCCCCTCTGCTGGGTAAACAAAGCAAAATAGCTTCTCTGCTGGATTGATTCCTTCTCTCAGTTTTAGAACAGATCCTATAATCACTCTTTAGGGGCCACAGATCAGCCATTAGATCAAAACACACAAACCTTAATCTTAAACCATCCAGCCTTCTTCAGGTGGCAGCAGCAGTATTCATAAAATTATCATAGAATGGTTTGAGTTGGAAGGGGCTTTCAAGATCATCTAGCTCCAATGCCCCTAGCACAGGCAGGGACACCTTCTACCTGACCAGGCTGCTCAAAGCCCTGTCCAACCTGGTCTTGAACACTTCCAGGGAGGGAGCATCCAAAACTTCCTTTCCAGTGTCTCACCACCCTCACAGTAAAGAATTTCTTCCTAATATCTAATCTCAATTTTCACTCTTTCAGTTTAAAGCCATTACTCCTCATCTGTATTATTACACACCCTTGTAAAAAGCCCTCTCCAGTTTTCTTGTGGAAATGAACCTGGATTAAAAATAATTTCTGCTGTTTTTCTTTTTCCCTCCAAGTTACTTGTAACTTGTCTTAGTTCCTCAGACCAATCCACTGTTTGGCTGACAATTGTGCTATCATGCAAAGAAGGCAGTGCAGGGCAGCACTGCCAACCTCTGCCAGCTTTGCTGCTCAAGGAGCCACAGTGTTAAATGTCTAGTGGGACTACTTCTAATTCTAGCAGGAACAGAATGCCACCACTGCTCTTTGGACTTGCATTACTCTCTTCAGACTGGCAGCAGAGATGCAATTACAGCAATCATACAGTGGACACTTAAAACAGAAATCAAGATTTGTTTCACGCACGACTAAGCCACTAACAACTGCTCAGTGCAAGCACAGTTTGGATCCTGTCAAGTGATCCAAATATAAAAGGTTTGAAAACGTTCCTCCTAAGTCCCTGCATAAGTCTGGCAAGTATATAAATTAACAGCTCCTAAACTGAGGTGTCAAACCTATTGAGTATGGCTTGCAGAACTGGTTTCATTTTTACACTGTCTTCAGTTTAAAGAGTAGACACATAATTCCATGGTGGTTCACAAGAAACATTGTGAATTGATAGCAGTCTGATCCTAGCAGTTCAGAAGCCACTGGTCGAAACCAAGATTTTCCTACTAAGCTCAGACAAACACCAACACAAAACACTCTGAATTCTACCATACATGTACTACCACAAGAGGCAAGGACACAGCTATTATGAGGTTACTGCTGGTGTTCCATCCAGAGTATCCTCAGTGCACCCACAGTTCGGTTTTGACCTTGAAGATAAAGCCGTCTGAATGTACGTAATGAAATTACTCTCTCTGGCTGCTGTCTTTTTTTTTTCTGTTGTTAACTACTTCTGGGAACAATTCAAGCTCTCCCAAGCAGTAGTAGAATTAGGGTGGCATATCAATTTCTCTGTTCACTAAGGAGAAATGAAACTTGTCTGTCTGGTTAGCCAATACTTGTTACTGCCTGGGAAAAGCAACCTGTAGCAAGGAAACTGCCACAAATTGTCTATACTGCTGCTCGGCAAAAACAGAACTAAGGCTTTTCAAGAATTTTAAAACTTAACTGCTTATGCAAATATTTTTCTTCATCTTCAATCTAGCTACCAGTATCCTCCACACAGCCAGGAAGTGGAAATAAATCCCAAATGAGTTTCTGAATGCTTGAAACAGATAATGAAACAGCACATTTCTAGGTTTAAAGAGTGAAAAGTAAAAGCAGTTAAAAAAAAAAAATCATGTACAAGTTAACATAAACAAATAGGTTTCTTTCCTTTCTGTGTCAAGCTACAAGCCAGAATATTATATCAAGACTAATACCAGTATCACAATTACAAAAAATAAAAAAAGCAAATCCCTGGTCATAAAATGAACTACAAGGAGTGCGTTTGTTTGGGGTTTTTTTGAGAAATCTGCAGGTTCTTCTGTTTTTCCATCAAGCTTCACAGGATAATGTAGTCTCTTTGATCAGTAGCTGAGACATTTGCTATCTAATATTTAACAATAAGCATTTTTCCTCTCTTAGGTTTAAAAGAGATTCATTGAAATCCTTATAGTTAGGATATTAAAAGTAAGCCCCTACTAAATCCAGAGGAAAGGATAATGGAAAAACTCTCTTCCATTATAAGCCATACGTATCACACTAGAAAATTCAACAGGTACAAAATGTCATTTTTTTAAAAATAAGCATTTTGCTTAATATAATTATTGAACCAACAGAAATGCTATCTTTGTTTACTAAAATAAGACAAACTAGGAAACAGCCTGCATTAGGTCCAGCTCAGGAAGAGGCTCAGTTAGAACGGGCTGATGAGGATCGAAGCACCTGCATGGGTCACCAGGACCCACAGGTGACCACAAAAGAAGTGTAGGTTTGGACCTCACTGACTTTCCTAAATCAGGACAATGCTCTAGGGAGGGGAAAAAAAAAAAAAGTAACCCAAAGAAACTAAGGCAGTAAGTAAACAACGCCCGTTTTTCATACAAAACCCAGAAAAACTTCGAGAAGCTGCCTCCTGCCATCTCATCGCACGAACCTGTAAGCCCCGGCCCGGCTGTGCCCCTCCAACCCCCCCCGGGTTGCACAGACAGGCCGAGAGCCGAGGAAGGCCTCCCTGGGCCCGGCTGCTCTTCTGGCCCAGGGCAGGAGCGCCGGCCGCTGGCCGGGCGGGGTCCCGGGAACCTTCCCGAAGGGACCGGCGAGAACATCTCTGCCCGACCGGGCTGCTGACAGCACAGGGGAGAGATGCATCGCCCACTCCGCATGGAGAGGTGCCGGCCGATCAGGCAGCCCTCGACCGGGACACCCCGCCCAGGCGGGGAGGAGGCGCACGGCCCCGGTGCGCTCCCGAGGGGCCCTGCCGGGAGGCGGCAGCCAGGCCGCCCGCCCCCGCCCGCCTCGCTCCCTACAACGAGGCGAGAGACGAAGGGCGGCGGGACCCCCTTCTCCGCTTCCCCGCAACTTCGAGGCAACTTCTCCCTCCGCCCCCCGCCCGTCCTTTCCCCGGACGAGCGGCCGCCCGCCCCGGCCTCACCACTCACCCCCAGATGACATAGTTGGTCTTGACGTTCTTGGGCCAGGAGAACTCGCCAAATATCACCTCGTCGCCCTTCACCACGATCTCCTTCTTCTGCGTGTTGTATTGCCGCAGCACGCTCAGCACGTCCGCCATCTTCACTCCGGAGCCGCCGGCCGCCGCCGCTCCGCTCCGGCCCGGCCCCTCTGCCAGCCGCGCGAGGACCCCGGCTCCAGCAGCCAGGCCCCGGGCTGCCCACCGCGAACGCCTGAGCGACGGCAGCACCGGCGGCGGCCGCACCACCTCCAGGGGGCGACGCCGAACCCGTTGCCGTGGAGCGCCGCGGCCCCGCCCTCAGGA
>JANHFX010026380.1:0-14209 GCA_027560015.1 Chloroceryle amazona
CTTCTGCGGGGTCTGGCAAATGCTGCTGCCCTGGTCTTCGCCTTGGTGGAGGTGAAGCGTTGGCTGCGGGGCAGTTACTCTGCGGCGCTTCTCTTGCAAACTCGATGGTTGTCCGCAGGCACCTGGGAGAGCCTTGTCCCTGCACGGCTGACAATGCTCAGAGGTTGCACCTCTGAGTAAATATAGTACTAAGCTGTGTAAATATATTTTTAGTTCTCCTAAAACCACATAAAACCAGTTCTGTTAAACACTTATTTTGGTAAGACTATTATTAACTGCATAGATCAAATTTATTTCCTGCCATTCCATATTTAGGCACTTATGAAATGCAAAGTTTTTCTCCGGTCTCTCCTTTTTAAATACCTTTTGGAGCTGTTAGTACTTGTAATGTAAACCATTTCTAGTCACAAATTGGAAACCTCTGAGCATAATGGTCTGTTGCATTTAGCTGGCTGTCTCTTGTAAGCCCTACATTCTCGTGTTTAAAAAAAAAAGGGGGAAAAAAAAAAGTCCTAGAAAACCTTATGAGATTCATGTTTAGAAAATTGGCTGCATACATCGTAGCTGTTTTTTAAACCTCAGTACCTAAGTCACATTTTCCATTCCAAATACTAAGAGTGGTTAAAAGTATGTTAAAGAGATATACTCTACCTTAGCTCCCTTGCAAGCTGTAGGGAATTTTAACACAAAGGAAAATGGCTCAACAATTTAAAAGAATCTGTGACTAACCGCTTCTTGCAGCACCCGATACGCAGCAGCACCAGAGTGGAAGAGACTATTGGCAATTGGGGCTTTTTCAGTTGGTTCTGTTGCCCAAGCACAGAGAAGCACGCAAAATGTAAACGGGCTACGTATGGTGACAAAAACATCCATCCAAGTGTTTTTGCATTCCTTGTAAGAAGTTTAGCTTTAATCAAAGGCTAGTTTGCACAATACTATTAGTATGCTTTAGTTCACATTCAAACTAGCAGAGCTGTGTTTGTAAAATCATACCCTGAAATAAGCTGGTTTGTTCCTGTTTTAGCTCATTTGTGACCCCATTCTTTATATTGTGTGGCCTCTCGCCTTAATAAGGCTAGAGGACAATGATAAAAATTAAATGGTGTTTAAAGGATTTCCTTCTTTTGAAGAAATAAATCCTTATTTTAAAAAAATTAAAGTTCTCTGCCCTGCTCCTTGGGTAAGCAAAGTCTGGATCAACCCAAGAAAGGTTATGGTGAGATGCAGACCTACAGAGGTTTCCCATCTGCTCTCCCATCCAGGGGTATTCGGACAGTCTGACTTCTGGCACCTCCTGAACTATTCTGTTACCAGTCTTCAGTACGTTCAGTTTGCAGATGAGTCCTCCCACGTGGACTGGAGCCTGCAGGAGCAGGAATACCTTTGTTAGCAGCCTCTCTCTCCCTTGGTTATAGAAGTTGCTGGGGCTTTCACGTCAGATGCTTGTAGATAGGCGCTGTGCATAACCCACTGTATATGTGAATATGTGGTTTTGTTGACCGTGGCTGTTATCAGTGAGTTCTTTCTGCTTCCAGCGTTACAGCACCTAGAGTGTGGTGATATAACAGAGGTCTGTAGGGGCGAAGGTTACTTGATCTTGTGACTTTGATCAAATGTACTCTGCTTGTGTAGTCTTGGCTCAAATCATTCTTGAATGGAGTTGAAATTGCCATTGTCCAGTCTGCTTTGGTTCAGCTCCTTAGAGTTAAATGTATGTCTAAAACTCTTGCTGAAAATGAAGCCAGGACTCTTTCTTCCCAGAGGAGCTCTGCCTCTTTCCAAATGCGCAGATGCAGGTCCTGTCAGGTATCTTCCACAGAGACGGGGCAGAAAGGGGGTTGATCCTAGGTTGCCCTTTCCTTAAGG
This sequence comes from Chloroceryle amazona, assembly GCA_027560015.1. Lineage (NCBI taxonomy): Eukaryota > Metazoa > Chordata > Aves > Coraciiformes > Cerylidae > Chloroceryle > Chloroceryle amazona. The sequence continues at coordinate 1,867 of JANHFX010026380.1, forward strand.
AAATCCAGGCTGATGTAGTAATGCCGTGGGAAACACTGACCTGTAGAGTTCTTGTAGATGTCCGTCAACCTCCAGGTGTCAACTGAGGTGGTAATGTGCAAGGACTTTGAGACTTCAAAGCCTATTTGGTCTTTAAGTGTCTCAAGAGATACAAGAGAGGATGTTATGTTCAAACCAGTAAAAACGGTGGAATCAAAATACAGCAGTGCTAGTTCTTGTGGCTTTTCATGTGGAATGAGCATCTGTAGCATGATCCAGAACAAGGAATACTGTCTTAGGTCAGTAGCAGCAGAGGTGGGTTGCTGAAACCCTGGGACACCGGCGGTTTTGTACTCCAGGCTCCCTGATCAGATTGCTGTGTGTTTGATTTTGGGGAAGCCTTGCTCTCAAACAAGCTGTGTGAGATGGCGTGGTTTGGTGACTGCTTGCCTCTGAAATGCTTTCAAAAATCTATGTGTTTCCCACTAGTTTTCAATGAAAATGAACAGCTAACTTCTGTAAGGAGGTCTTTGGGAACACCATTGTCTTCCTGTGTGTCCATAACGTGTCCAAGTCGGTGGACACTGGATGCTCCTGACTGACACAACTGCTGCTACTGACCCAGCTCAATAATGATGAATGTATGTTTTTCTCAACTTGTTTCTGCCTGTTTTTGTTTTAGGGTTCTTGTTAAGGTTATCAGATGTCAGTAGTACTGATGAATATGGTCCTGCTTTGGTTAGTGAGTGTGACTGAGTTGTCTGTATGAGAATTGAAAGGGCAGAAAAGTAACTGCAGAAGCGATGGGTTTAATGCTTTGTTTCCTCTCTGACTGTGCACCAGTTTCTACTGAAGCTTTACATCTGTAAAATGCTCTAGAGTAAGAATCATATTTGTTTTCTTCAATTCATTTTCTTCTTCAAGGTGTTTTGTAAACATTTCAGCATTTAGTAAATGAAAAATATTTTAAAACTTGAAGAATTTGAAGCTATTTATAGAATCATAGAAAGGTTTGGGTTGGAAGGGACCTTCAAGATCATCCAGTTCCAACTCCCCTGCCATGAGCAGGGACACTTCCCACTACAGCAGGTTGTCCAAAGCCTCATCCAACCTGGTCTTGAAAACATCCAGTGATGGAGAATCCACAGCTTCCCTGGGCAACCTGTGACAGTGTCTCACCACCTTCAGAGTGAAGAACTTTTTCCTTGTTTCTAATCAAAATCTACCCTCTTCCAGGGTAAAGCCATCACCCCTTGTCCTGCCACTACAAGCCCGTCTAAAAAGTCCTTCCCCAGATTTCTAATAGTCCTCCTTAAGTACTGAAAGGCCACAATAAGGTCTCACTGGAGCCTTCTCTTTGGCAGGCTGAACAACCCCAATGCTCTCAGCATGTCCTTGCAAGGGAAGTGCACTAGCCCATTTGGAAGAGTTGGCTTGTAAAACTGAAGTAATAAATACTCCTGGCTCCCAGGGATGGCTACAGGTAATGTGTTAGAAATCTGAGCTATTGATAATGTAGATGTTAACTTGTCGGAGTGGAGCCAATAGTGTGGCAGATTCAGAGTAGTACTAACTACCGCCGTGTTCATTTTTGTTGGCGTTATCAGATTTTATTGTGAACATGAGTGCTTCACTTGAGAGAATTTGGTTTACAATTCTTGCATAATGATGAATATTGATACCATCTGCAAAATATGTCGCTTGTTCCAAATTCTCTGAACTACTTGAAAGTTCCTTTTAAGTAAAAAAAAAAAAATAAATAAAAATCATGTATGTTTTCAGATGTGGAAACAGAATTTGAAATACCCTGAGATAAGGCGGCCTAAGGTCTTAAGTGAGAGAGGAGGGAGAAATTATGAGTATCATCGAATTCCTTAACTATTTTTTGCCATGATGTGGCAGCCCCCAAGCCATGCTGCATACCCACCACCAGCTCTCCGGTCTCTCATTTTTTTGTCCTCTGCCAACCCCTTTGGACTCCCTACTGAGTACTGAGCCTGGTTCCCCTGAGCACAGGGCTCTGGACCTCCACCACGAAAATCCACGTGAAATTGGGAATAGATGTTTGCAGATCAGTGTTGCATTCTCTGGAGCATATGGTAATTGGAAGGCAGTCAGTCACAGCACGAAACTCTGGCTCATCTGGAGGTTATGAGTAGTGAAATTTGAGAAGGCATTTGTTGGTGGAACAATAGTGGAGGTACACTGGGAAGTGCTTCCAGTGAAACTATTTGCCCCTCCCTCTACTCTCCTCCCTCCCATTCCCCAGCCATCCCCTAAAAGCAGGTTTAGTATAACTATATTTGCATTTATTGCTTTACAATGTCTTAAAATTTTACGGGTCTTTGAATTTTATTTCACAGTTCGTGTCTTTTCACTTTATCTGTACTGGCTATCATTGGGAGTTTCTGGTACTAAGGTACTGTCTGTTTTGATTTCCCTTGGTACTGGGTGAATGCAATGCCAGCCAGCACAGAGGAGTGATGCTAGTACATGGTGTCCTCTCCTGCAGCACTGAATGTTCATCTCCATCCCTTTGTTTGTATGGCCATTTCTTTTTCTGGTAGTAGTCACCATGTACTTCTATGAGGTATACCCTGGGTGTGCAGTTGTGACCTGGCTTCTCAGCGTGCAGTTACTGAGTTTAAATGGAATTATGTAAAGCAAATTGCCTTTGTGGTCCCTTACCCCCTCTCAAAACACTGTTCTCTCTGCTTTTTCTTCTGGTGTCACTGACTTTTGTTGCTATTTCTGTCTTTTCTGTGAAATGCAATTGTATTTCAGAGTTTATTGATATTACCCACTTCCTTGTTTTCAGGGTTGCACTTCTCTTATTATTTGGCCAGGCTTACGACCCCGTGGGAGGGCTTGGTTGGGAATGGGGCAGGAAGGTTATTTACATAGTAGAACCTCGGTCATCTCATGCAGAATTCCCTGCAGGGTCCTCGGGGGGCTCAGAGTAGTGATTTCATCAGCTCGTCACCTTCAGAAGCTCTACTAACAGAAGGTCGAGGTTCCAACTTCTGAGCAAGGCTATCTGAATAAGCCTGCACATACCATTTTCCTCTGTCTTCTCTCCCCTTTAGTATGATTAGCATTTTGGCTATGAACTCCATACACCCATGGCTCTTTGATAGTAACTGTCAGCATAAAAATACCCCAGAAGTGCAAAAATGGGATTTTTACCCTGAACTAAGACACTTGGTATTGCCTGGATGATGTAACGTGTGTTATGCTGGGACTGGGAAGGCTGGGCTTCCTGTTGCATGGCATCCTGGAGAGGCTGACCAGATGGACCTTCATGGATCCCACTCTGTGCTAGTACGAGTTGGGCAGGAATAGCATGGAGAATGAGATTTTTTTTATCTTGAAGAAATAAAACATTACCAAATTGTGTGTCTGTCTGAAATGCTGGGGACTTCCTAGAGAGGTCAATGTTATTAAAACCAAGTAGAAACATTTCTAAGGTTTGGGTTTTTTTTAATTGCACAGGCTTTGGTGGTACATTTCAATGCACTGGAAGTATTGATCACTTCTGAATAAAGTTCCTGTTGTTAGGTAAGAAGCTGCCATCAGGCAGTGAATGGAGTAATGTATAATTCATGGTCTTCAACTCTGTTGTTAGTAGTAGGAAAAGGCATCTCTTGGGATACCAGGATCTTCAAGGTGTTAACAGGGGGGTGGGAAAGAGCAGGCCACTGGCAACTGCTGTGAGAGGTGAGGAACCGGTGAACATTGTAGGTCCTGGTGAATTTCAGTATGGCCATGAATTAATTACTGAAATTAAACGTTAAGATGCAGATGCATTGCCTTTGGAAAGATAATTTTAGTTCTTGAATTTCTTCAAAGATTGATTTTAATGCTGCTACTTAGAAATTCTTTGGCCTAATGAAGGTCCAAGGAGAAGATATTTTTATGCTGGACTGCTGAGTGAATTGATTTCACATTGTATTTCCCATTTTTCCTCTCTTCAAGCATTTTGAGTATTTGTTGCTGAAGTATACAGAGCCACTGCTTTAAGTGTAGCTACCTCAACTATTAATTTACAGTACTCACTGAACTGGTTAATTAATGTGAAAGGCTAAGCCACTTCAGACTCTAGTTAAGATGTCAACCTGTTACTGAAAGCTCAACGCCTATCCTTTAGATGGTGTTTAGGTACAGTGTATGCATGCAGCATAGACATCTGTATACATCATCGTGGCAACCTGGATGGAGATTTTTGAAGGCTACCAGCCTTCATATTAGAGAATCCGATTTCTAAAAGTCCAGTAGACCTGGTATTTTCTGGGAAGTGGGAAGACATCTGAATACCACTTGGATGTCAAAGATTTCTCCTGTTTATTTTAGGCTCCTGAAAAGCAGGCAGGTGTCTGACTATAATGAAGGAATTTAACACTGGGCTCTAGTTTTCTTAAACTCTTGGCCTCTTTTTATTCTTTCTATTTGAGCTTGTGGACTCTGAGCAGAAATTCTCTCTTGGTAACTTAACCCCGAGCAAATATTTACATTCATGAGATTCTTGCTACTTCAGCAATCATTTTGGGCCTTGAGGTTGGAACAGGGTGAAAGTTACTATACCAAACATTGGGACTGGGGAAGGAGCAGGGAAAGGAATCCTGAAGAAGCCTCCAAATATGGTTTTACCATGTTTGGTAGGAATCACCTTTTCAGTGTATTTTGGTTGTCACTCCACAAACATTGCTCTATCCAGCATGATATTTGCAGCGATACTTTATTTCCTGACACTGGCCCTATGCATCTGATAGGGTGCTTTGAATTTCACCCATGTCTTCAAAATACTAAATAAAGATGTTTGTGTGTAAACTGAAGGGAATGGAGTAGTAGAAGAGAAGGCTGAGATGGAAAAGAAAGAAAAAGTAGAAAAGTAGAATGCAGAAAATATCGAAAGGGATTGTCGGAAGAGATTTTGAAGAAAGAGGGTTTTAAAGTTGAAAATAGTTAAGAAATCTGAAATTTGTGGAAGAGGAAGCTTGTACAAAACACTGTTTGAAATTATTTCTGCAGTGTCCACAGGTTCAAGGAAAGATTCTCTAGGGTACAGAAGAACTGAATAAATATGGCTAGGAAGGATTAATCTCCCTCAAAACCTATGGATGAAAATATCACCAGATCTCAGCCTCCTGTGCTTCTGTTTTCTAGAGTTTACTGTTGCCCAACAGCGTGCTCTGTACTCTCTGAGCTGTTTCTGGGAAAGAGAGAGACGATGAACTCAGTTCTTACACCCTTTGTGGGAGAAATAGTCAGGTTTCTCTTGACCTCAGTTCTCAGCAAATGCTGCACTTCCCTTCCCCAGCCCATCTCTGACGCACCTCTTGGGGCTGTGTTTGGAGCCCTCTGGTCAGTGGCCTGGCCCTTGGGCTAAATCTGGCAGCAGCAGAGTTGTGCCCAGCAAGCTGCTGGAGCGTGCATAGAAGAGCTGCATGGATAATCCAGTACAAACTGTTTGTTGTATTTGCCCTTAAATTTGACAGAAAAAGGGATTGTACCCCCACAGCTAAATCTGCACTGTTGGTTGATATGGTTCTGCTGGAGCTGTGGCTGAACCCACAATAATTTACCCAGACGAAAGGTGCAGCCCCCAAGCTGCAGTGTAGAGCTGCAGGTCACAACTGTTACGGTTTCCATTGAAGTAGCATATATTGTTTTTCTATTTAGATTTTCCCCCCCTTTTTTTTTTCCTCCGTTTGTTGAATATCTGCAAAGCCTTGGATTGGAGGTGAACGCATTTTGCCTGGAAGAAAATCTCAGCCTTTCCAATTTCCTGTTGGAGCCAGGTGTGCCACCTCCATTCATGACTCCCTTCAGCTGTGGGAGCTGCTCACTCTGCATGAAGTTTTCCATGGAGGAACAAACAGTGCTGCCTGCTGAGCGTTCCTGGATCTGTTTTGCTAATTGCTATGGAAATTCTTACAGCCTGTTTCTTGTCTGTAAAAATGTAGAGCCAAATATTAAAGTTGGGGGGAACACCCCTAATTATTATGCAGTTGAAAAATTTCTTAAAAAATGTTTCAGTTTAAGCAAATACATGTCTTGCTTTGCTATTCCTAGTTTACTAGTGGAGGTGCAAGTGTTCGTAGGTAGGGGAGAGAAAGATTTCCTCAAAATAGTAAAATAATAATAATTTAAAAAGCCTGTCTCACCCGTGCTGTCTCAAGTTGTTGGATTTGGGTCGTTGGTTTGAGTTATGGCTGCTTGATTTTGATGGCTGTGCAGTCACAAAAGTTGATTCACTTGGAATGCAGAACAGATGCTTTTCGGATTCACTTGAAAGGATAGTGTCTTTTTATTTTTTTATTTTTTGTACTTCCCAGACCATGCAAGTTCCAAAAGTTATTTTAAAATGTTAGGACAAAGAAACTGAAATTTGAGGGTAAAGAAACTGTGGTGTTAATCGTCTGTCTAGTCCAGGGTTCAAGCTCTGTCCCTGGCCACAGCTGCTGCTTCAGCTGTGAGAAACTGTGTAGGTTATGGAATAGCTGGCACCAGGAGGTGTTGGGGTTTTGGGTTTTGTTTCCTTTTTTAATTCTTCCTTCTTCCCCTCCTGCCCAGTTGAATTAAAAATTGGATTATGCCTTAAAACAGGAGGGCTGATACAGTCACAGAACCCACGGCCTTCACTGAAATAGAAATTTTCATATGACTCATAACAGGTTTAGGCTTGGTAGTACATATTGTAAGAATAAAAAGCACATTTTGAATTGAGAAAATTCTATACAGAGTGGTGCCACTGTTTTACTTGTGTTTTCAAAGTGTGTTTTGACAATAAACCCAGAGAGGTGGGGGATGTTCAGCCCTGCAGCTGTGTGCCCAGGCAAAATGTTGCATTTTTAATTTTAAGCTGACTGTCTTAAAGCAGTAAAAAAAAACCTGCATTGAAGTTGCCTCCAACTGGAGCCCAACGTGCACCATTTTGATGCTCCCTTTTCTTTCCTTCCTCCTTGTGGAATTGGGCTTCAAATAAAACCACTGTTGAAAATTGAGCAGGATCTCACTTAATGATTATCCATGGCAGCAGAGCCTCCACAGGTGATGTTTACTTTTCTGTTCAATGGAGGGTTGGAAGCCCAGGAGCTGTAGGTGATGCCTGTAATATGGGAACGGCTTGGTGAAGGGCTCTTTAAAGTCTTAAACCTGGCTGTTTCATTTCCACTACCTCTGCTTTTTTGCCTCCATTGCTTGGGTCTCCCAACCACACACATGTCAACTGCTAAGAGTATATTCCAAATCTGCCAAAAAACATTAGATTATCCTGTCTCCTGATTTATTCCATCAGTTTCATTGGATGAACCTTAAACTCTGAGGCCTCGCTGCAGGACAACTGAGGAACCTTTGTGTGCTACTGCTGAGGCTCAGCATCAGCCTTCTGCTTGTTTTTTCCATTTCTCACCATTCTTGGTCACTCGCCTCTCTTGATATCTTGCAGTCTGTGGTACCTTGAGGATATTTCTGTTTCCAAGGTGTGTTTCTGTTGTGGCTTGTGGCATCTGTTTGGCTGACAGTCTGTAATAAAAACTATTAAATACTGAGTTGCTACAGTTATAGGCTAACTTGGCATTGATCTTCAGATTGATCTGGTGGTCAGACTGCAAAAATGCACGGTGTACTTGTACTTTCAGCCCTCTGAAACATTTTGTTTTAAATCCCAAACCTTTAGGTTTAGATAGATAATGTACGTGCAGTTTTGACAACTGCCTAATTGTGCTGCAGCTTCCCAGTTTTCTTGTGTTTGTTTTTCCCCACAGTTTCTTGCAATGGAAAAAAATGGTCTTATGTACTAAATCAGACTTTTGAGCATATATCTTGTGGAATTCTGGGTGTGGTGATATGGTAAATAACAGAAGTGATCATTGTTGTCATTCCCTAGAGCTATGCATCCTGTGGGGAATCTGTCAGGTGCCCTACCGAGGAGGCAATTCGCACTGAAAACTGATTTAATTCCACCATGGGTGGGGGGTGTGGAAGATGAGACTTCGTCTAATATCCATTTGATTTAGGAAACTGGTATCTTCTGTTGACCTGTCTTTTGAAATACATTAAAGACAGCTAAATGCCATGTGCCTTAGTTTCTAAAAATACTGCAAAATCGTCCTTTGCACCGAAGGCCTTAAAATACCTTTTTTTTGTGTGTGTGTGTAATATAATTGAGGTTTTTCTTTTCACAGTGTTGGTTAGGATTTTCAAAGGGAGCACAGTTATAAAAGGGGAGCAGTTGAAATGTAACTTGATTCTGTAACTTTTGGTTTAGTTTGTTTTTTTAAAGACTTGTGAATCTACTTTTAAGTTTTTTATTTGGCTTGTTTTGTGGGTTGAGTTTTTTGTTTGTGAGTTGTTTGTTTCTTTCTTTTTTTGAGTTGGTGTTCCCTTACTGATAAAGTATATGGCAGACCTTAAAATCAAAATCATTATTTTTCAGTCTGGACTAATGATGCAAAAGAGAAGACTCTCATTTATTTCACTTAGAAATAGTATTCAAGGTGCTGGTTTTTAATTTTTCATCAACTTTGCTATTATGAGACATGGCCCAAAGGAATTTTTACCCCAGATGCTTCCTCTGCCCAATATTGAAGGGAGGTCACACTTAAAGAGATTAACAGAGGATGGAGCAATGCAACACCTTGTCTGAACAACCTTAGTAGGTAGCACTTTGCATGAGTACTGGCTCTTCTTGGATGTGTTACACTGTTAGTGGGTAAACAGTGCAGGACTAGAGTCAATCAGCAATATTCCTAGAGAAAGGGAATCTGAAGAATGCTCATCCAAAAAGCAACCTGGGCTGGAAATACGGTGTTGATGTTTAAGTTACTGTTAGATTTATACTCGGAGTGCTGCTTAAAATGATGCTTCTTTATTTTGTGTATTTCAAGGTAGTGTTACGTCTGGGTAGTAGGCTCATGGAAATGTGTCTGTTGATTAATGTGTAATTAATGCTATATATTATGTCTAGAATAGAAGTGTAATCCACAAGTTTCTTCTTCATAAGGATGGCATTAAGCAAATAGGTTTGATTTTTATGTTAGGAATGTGAAGAAACTGGATTAGATTGTTAATGCTTTGCTGTTTTGGCTCTAACTTTGGTTTGGTTTTTAGTGATGAAAAAGTGTTGCCATGTTTTTAGCTGACTCGTCAACTGACCCTTGATTTGTCCCCACTACCTCTACTCAGATGGCCTATTCAAAATGGTGTGTAGAGTGTTCATTTAAACTTGTTGATATTGATTAAACTGTAGTATCAATTTTTTCCTTTTAAACTATGTAAAATGTATTTTTAAGAGCTCCATGGTCAATGTCACAATTGCAGGATTTGAGCTAGTGTGTTTCAACAAAACAAACAACCCAAACAAACAAAAAAACCCAAACAAACCAACCCCACAAGAATAACCTGGAAGAGCAGTGCCTTTCTTCTGCATTGTTGATTACATTTATTTAATGGCAGTCATGATAAAGTCTGATTTATGTAGAGTTTGTAGCATAGACTCAGCTGTGGCTTTCTACAAGCAGAATTTCAGAGAGCTTAGAAGTGTTTGTAGAAGTTAGATAATGACAGTACTTGGTGCTGTGCCCTGAATGAAGTATGTAGCGTATTAAGTATAGATAATGACATATCTGGTCTCTTATCTGGAGCTGGTCTAAATGGGTCAGTGTTGCTGCTCTCTCTTCAGGCCCACCCATTGAATCTGTTCTGTGTGTAGTCCAAATAGAAGGGCTAAAATCAAGTTAAATGCATTTTCAGTTTTTGTTGACTGTTGGAATGAAATCTCACATGATTTTTGATTTGGAGGTTGTTTGGTAGGTTTGCCTTTTTTTATTTTAGTATTAATTGCATCACAGACCCTTCTTGAGAGCAATGAGGAGTATGACTTCCTTCCTTCCAGGCTCTTTTTCAGCACTGACATTTGTCTTCTAAATATTTGATCCAGACTGTCAGATTGATGCTTCATCAGGCAGACCTGCTTCCGAATCTATTGCCAGTGCAGTAACTTTTCCAGAAGGTTAACACAGAGTTTCTTCCTTCCCTCACCTTCTGTCATGATGACCATTTAAAAATAACTATTTGTGTTTAAATTTGGTTTCCTTTGGCTAGCCTACAAATTTAGGAGTGCTCCCTAATCTCTCTTCTCGTAAGCCAACTTGTAAGTAGTCAGGAACTCACTCTTTGGGGCTGAACAGGTAAACTAGACTGAGACAGAGCCAGGGTAACTGAGGGTCTGTCTGCTGGCTGGGAAGATAGCAAAGTCTTTGTTACAAGTAGTGTTTTGTGGGTGTGGAGGCTTTTTGGTGTGTGTTTTTTAAGACCTTCAAAAATAACGTTATCTGTTGCACACATGATGAAATACTTCCACCCTAGTCCAGGCAAACAGCAGATCCTTGGCACTGTGACCTCAGCTTTAGTTTGCATTTTGTGTTGCCAAATGCTTGGATGGATTTGCCACTAGAAAAGGAACGTCTTCTGAATCAAGATGTCTAACCCACTGCTGAAAATGGGCTTGCAATGTTTGTAACTGGTGTGCTCCACAGTCTTCTGTCATGTAGCCAGGATTGTTACCAGCAGCTTTCTACTCTGCACAGTGATTTGATGTTTTCTGAGATGACACTTCAAAAACAAGCACTTATACTCGATTTTTAGTGCTATAGGTGCCCTACAATACTAAGCAGACCCAGTACAGCAGAAGATAAAATATTTAAGTGTCGTGTCAGGGAAAAAAAAGATACTTCTGAGTTCATGGGGATTCTGGATATTCCCTTGCAGTGATATGCAGTTTTGCAAGAAAATGAGTATTAATTTTGCTCAGGTTTAGGTCATAATTATGCTCAGAGATCTGAGACAAACTTAGAGTTTCTTGCAAGTCATGGCATGGGTTTTCCCTCCTTTGTGTTCAAATGTTGGGTAATACTTAGATTATTTTTAAAAGTGTTTGAGGATACAGATTGTAAAGTAATGTTGATGTTTAAGGTCTAGGGCGCTTAACAGTTAATGATTTTCTTCAACATATCAATATCATTAGGGGGGAAAAAACAAAACAAAACTAACAGGTTATTATTACATTGTTTTTCTACTGTCTTTTCCACTCTCTAATTACAGGCCTGATACGGATTTTATTGTTTAGGTGGCATGACAGCCTCTGGTCAGTAAGAGCCGGAAATGACAGTGTTTGCTCTCTGCTACACCCCTCTGTTCCAAGGGGAAAATAAAAGTAGGCGACAACTTTTTTATTTTCCTCTTTGTCAGATGGGTGTGAGTTCACTACAGTAGAAATTAGTTGAGGAGACTCCATTTGTGGTTCAGCTTATGAAGAACGTGGGTACGTCTGGAAAGACTAGATTTCCTTGAACTTGGAGATGAGTCGCATCAGTCAAAAGTATCTGTCATTCTTGTGGTGAGTAGAAGATGTTTTGAGTGGCTCAGGGGGTTACATACATACTTATGAGGGCAGTGGGAAAAGTAAGATACTGGATGCTGAAAAGTGGGGAGATTTGGGTTCTATCTAAAAAAGGAACTTTGCAATGATCTTACTCAATGGGGAGCATTCTAAACCATTGACTCCTCTGCAGCAATTCTGTGTGTCTTGCAGGGAGTCATAGTAGTAGCAGAGATTGTCTTGGTGTCTTTAATGGCTAATGAAGTCTAAGAAGAAACGCATTTTCTGCATTTCTCTGCGCTTCTGCAACTGTTCACTAGTGCTCTGCTGGTGTTGCAGGGAACTCCTAATGGTTAATATTGTTAGGAATGCTTCCTCTTCCCCACCTCCTCACAAGCCCGAGTTACTACTGTGATGCCAGAGAGCATACTTGGCACCAGCAGTAAAGGCAACACTAGAAAAATGTATATTTAAGGAATCTGTAAGAAGTGTGTTAGAAGATTTCCTTAGCCGGAAGTTGGTGTCGCAGTGGAGTTATGTCTGTTTGTATTGAACAAACTGGCATTTAATTGAGTCCTCAGAAGACCACAGATCTCCTCCTCCACTGGAAAAAATGGGTGTTGTAGGAAACTCTAGATATAGCGATGCTAATTCCCGTAAATCTCGTAAATCAGCTTCTTTCCATGCCCTTAAACATAGGGTTCTCAGTGCCTAATGGGGTATGAAGACATTGCATTGAAGTGGCTTTACTTGGCACCGTGTGAAGACATTCTGGTGCCTTGAGCTGTAACACAACTTGATTCTGGCATCATTGCTGCACTACAGTTCATGGGGGAGGGCTCCTCTTATCATGTGGGCAGAGTTAGGAGCTTTTTATTCCCTTGGGACTAATAGGAAGACCATATGTCCACCTTGGAGCACCAGGAGTAGGTGCATGGGGCAGTATACTGATTATTGTTGCTATTTTAAAAAATACTATTTTAA
>JANHFX010026385.1:0-44607 GCA_027560015.1 Chloroceryle amazona
CTTGATAATGTTATTTAGGAAACTGGGGGTAAACAACCTTCAAAAAAAAAAAGGTAATTTATCACATCACTTTTAGGATGAAACCAAACACCTCATTTTCATAAAGTTACATCTGCGACAATATATCTCATATAAATTGTCAAAATTCCCAAACCTGATAGTTCACTTCTAAAAGAGCACAAATCCACAGTAACTAAGAAGAAAAGTCTATGGGTTGCCACTCTAATCATCTAATTTATTTATTTTTTGAATTATTTTCCTTTAAGATAATGAGAGTAAAATAGTTAATTGTTGAAATAAGAAAACAATGCTTGAGTTCAAGTCTAAAATACTTTCTACTCTGCTGATGTGTTCTGTTCTTACTGAGCTCTGTGAATCTCTGTGTAATATAGGTCACTCATAATTTAGAATATTACACTTCCTTTGTTGGCCAGAGTCTAGCAGCTCTATCGTGTAATCAGGAGGAACAAATATATTAATGCTCCTGAGCCACACACTTCCCGCCCTTGTTAACTATGCCAACTCACTTCTGGTCTCTGTTGCAGTCAGTCCTGTGCAGTACAATCACTACTAGCAGCTCTTCTATAGAGGTCTAGACTCCCTAAGTTTGAAGACAACACCAACTTAGGGATTGTGTTGATCTGTTGGAAGGTAGGGAGGGTCTACAGAGGGATCTGGACAGGCTGGATTGATGGGCTGAGACCAGTGGTATGATGTTCAATAAGGCCAAGTGCTGGGCGCTGCATGTGGGTCATGACAAATCCATGCAGGCTTGAGGGAGAGTGGTTGAAAACCTTCCCCATGGAAAAGGATCTGGGGATACTGGTTGAGAGCCAGCTGAATAAGACCCAGCAGTGTGCCCAGGTGATCAACAAGGCCAACATCCTGGCTTGTACTATAAATAGTGTGGCTAGCAGGACTAGGGAGGTGATCTTCCTCCTGTACTCAGCACTGGTGAGGCTGCAGCTTGAGGATTGTGTTCATTTTTGTGCCTCTGACTACAAAAAGGACATTGAGATGCTGGAGTGTGTCCTAAGGGCAACAAAGCTGTTGCAGGCTCTAGAGAACAAGTCTTAAAAGGAGTGACTGAGGGAACTGGGGTTGAGGACAAAAGGGGGCTCAGGGGAGATGTTATCACTCTCTACAACTACCCGAAATGAAGTTGTAGTGAGGTTAGTGTCAGTTTCTTCTCCAATGTGACAAGTGAAATGGCCTCAAGTTTCACCAGGGGAGGTTTAGGTTGGATTTTAGGAAAAATTTCTTCACAGAAAGAGTTGTAAAGTACTAGAACAGGCTGCCAGGGAGGTGGTGGAGTCATCATTCCAGAAGTCATTTAAAAGACCTGTAGATGTGGCACTTAGGGACATGGTTTCACAGTGATCTGGCAGTGTTGGGTTAATGGTTGGACTTGATGACCTTGAAGGTCTCTTTCAACGAGAACGATTCTATGATTTCTGCCATGAAAACATAGTGGAAGTCTCTGGTGAAAGCACAAAGGTCCAGAGTCCTCTGTAATTGTTGTAACTGCCCTTCAAAAAGCTGCAGGCTGCTCCTAGGTCACCCCTCAATTATCTCTTCTGTAGCCTAATGAGGTTCAGCTCTCTCAGCTTACCTCATTCATATGCTATGTGTAATTTCTAAACTTCATAGAACTTCAAGTAAAGAAATGGGAAAGGAATTGAATGCACTGACTTATGTGATATTTAAGGAAAATACACTGAATATTTTGTGTTTTATAGATTAAAAAATATACAGTTGAATATAATTTATTTGCCATCCTTCATTTACATTTGAAAACCAGGAAATTAATTTTAATCATAGTTGCAAAATTAAACTTTCAATATGGAAATAGCCTATTCAGTTCTTTTATGCAGGTCTGGCTGTTCAAAGAAGAGTGTTAAACCAAAGAGAAAATATCACTGTTTTTTAGATTTAAGGAATCACTTAAAAACGTGCTCCAAATTCTACTTTCTAAATGAAAAGGGATTACCTCCACTGGAGGCAAAGGGCCAAACTGTCAGAAAATCACTGTAGTATCAGTAATGCCAGCCAGGTTGTCCTATGTGAAACCTTCATCTATCTCTATGGAATTTCTCTAAAACAGTGGGTTTAACCTGGAAAAAATCAGACCGAGTCGGAACTCAGGAGCTGAAACCCAAGGGTCATGATAAGAGCTATGTAGCCATTGCTATAGTTATGTAAATACAGAAAACAGTCTAATAAATCCTGGTCTGAAGGAGAACAGCAGTTCCTTCTCTTAATATTTCACCTTTGAAACCTTATTTAAATGCTAACTTAATTAATCACTTAGGAATAGAAATATCTTTGGGAAGGAAAAGCAATGAAATCATGAACTCAAAATACTAAAGAATCATCTCTCTGAGATCTCCACCAAAATACAAACTCACCTTGCAAATTAAATTTTACAGTATTTTATTTCTACGGCCTGTTCTGAAAATGTCAGTTTCCATCAACACTTGTGGGATTTAAGCTCATTTAACCAATACAGCATGAACATCAGATTTCCATCTGCTTAGAAACTTCCCTTTAGTCTCCAGTACAAATACAGAATTTCCTTGTTTAGCATTAACCAGACTAGCATATTGAGCATGCGTGAGCTGACAGCCAGTTCAGGAATTCCTTAGTTTCAGAGTTTAGTTTGAGTTATGCTCCACTTCTTGACTGCTCATTGAAAATATATTAAGAACTTAACTGATTGATAGTTAGTATGGAAAATTAAAAGCATGGTCATCTCTCTTTTGGTTTTAATCTACATTTCAGCATTAACTGTATGGTGTACAAATTAAAATCTGATGGCTGTTTTGGAAGGATCAGTCAAAAGTAACTTTATGTTTCACTGGGACTCAAGCTACTTCCTTCTGAAGGCAAAGACAGATGAGAAGCAAAAAATGTGAGAGCTTTGTGATAAAATTTTCTCCACATTTCATGCTTCTCTGTCATCCATTGATCCAGAATTGGTTGGTTTCTTTCAAGATCTATCTACGTCTCAAAAGATTTTTGAGTACATTTTGAAGTCAATATTGATATATAACCAAACAAACATCTATGGATTTATCAGTAAACTAATAAAGTCCACAAAATTAACTTTGAAACATTAACTCAGTTTGTCTTGAATTAAATGGCCAAAGTCTGAATGTCAGTTCTTAGTTAATTATTGTGACAGACGTGGTAAGATTAGTTCTTATGTAAGAAAGAAAAGGACCCTAATCATTTGGTTTCTGTTTCACATACATGATTCCCAGTCATTACAGGCTGTTTACCTCACAAAAGTTTTACTGCCAAAGGGCCTTGCTGAATGTGATATACCCTTTAAAAACATAGGTAGTTAGTTTATTTTATTTTTCATTATATATCATTGCCAGACACAAGGCATAATCAAGTGGCAGTGAGACAATTTCTATTCCTCATTCCTTTCTTCTCCATTGTATCTACGTCCTGTTCAAAATATTCATCAATGATATCGATGAAGGGACAAAGTGTACTCTCAGCAAACTGGAACACAGGATGTTCCATCTAAACATAAGGAGAAATTTATTTCCTGATGGGCTGCTGAGGATTGGAACAGGCTGCCCAGAGAGATTGTGGAGTCTCCTTCTTTGTAGTCTTTTGAAACCCACCTGGATGGTCCTCTGTGCAACCTGCTGTAGGTGAACCTGCTTTGTCAGGCGGGGTGGACTAGATGATCTTCAGAGACCCTACCATTCTGTCATTCTGTGATTCTTCCCATTCCTCAACCACTATCTCAGGCCTCGTACCACCCACTTCACTTCATGTTTGCCCTCAGTAACCAAAACTTGATCTTGTTCAGTCAGTTTGCCAAGTCTTAAACTGGTCTAGAATTATTGCCTTATTGAAAATAACAGTGTGACTTAGTTAACAGAAAGAATCTGGTACTCTGTGCTTATAGCTTTTGAAGATTAATTTAGAGTTAGCATGTTTAGAAATTTTCTTTTGCATTTTTCTTTTCATTGAAATATGTAAGCAGATGACAGAATACTCAAGGTCACTATGAAAAACTTGAAAATATATTTCAGAAAATGGGAATTAATATTTTTTCTACAAATAATTTTATATAGAAATTGCAAAATAGAAATCTAATCATACATACTCATATATGTATTATAGTACTGCTGACATACACATTTTCCAGGAGGAAGATGGGTTGCAAAATGGAGAGATTTAAATTATAAAGATGTATGAAGTGTAAACTAACATCTTCTGACATTTGTCACAATATCTCCTCTCCTGGTAAAGTCAACAGAGACATTGTGTTGTTTCCAAGAAGGTGAGAGGCATTCATATTTACATAGCACACACTCCTTAATAAAATTTTAAATTTTAATATATAAGATGTCAAACAGAATATGCTGAATTTTACCTGCAAAGGCTTTGTAATCCACCAAGTCGAACATTACAATAGCTACTGCTGACCAGGTAACAATCAGAGCAACAACAAGAAGCCATGCTGCTGGTGAGCTGAATGTTGTCACGAGGTCTTCAGTAACTGATTTCTTGCTCATTTTCACAGATGATGAGGGAACGGATCCGTTCTTACCATCTATTATTGTCGTGGTTGTAGACATACGTCCTAGGCAAATAGTCAAAGCAGAGAAAATAGAATGGTACACTTGCTCTGTAATCAGAGTATTTAAAATTAATGTCAATACTGCATTATTAAAAACAGGCTCTTGTGCTTTCTGGAAGGAGTTTCTCCTGAACTGGGGTCACTTTTAGTAAAGTTAATTTAGGAGCAAACATGGTGAAATAGCCTCAGACAGCCTTTTTGATTATAAAATGACAGTTTTGAGTCTGCCACGAATAGCTACAGGCCTAGGAGAGTGGCTGATGAATGCATAAAATATTATTACTCTCCAAAGGACTGTCTTGTTACGGGCTGTAGGCCAGATTCTCAGGTGATGTGATTAAGTGTACTTCCACTGATGGAGCTAATGTACCTATGCCACTCAAGGTTTGGCTGGAATTCTGCTGTCAAGGACACGTATCAATGGCAATACAAACATATATTTCATCTAACAGAAATACAAATTATTTACTTGCCCAGTATCCTTACCAGATGGGTTGTAGCTGATTTTTAAATATCTTTCTTTGTGGCATTTTTCACTTAATTACATAATCTCTTAAGAAACAAGAGTTACAGTGCCAGAGCAGACATTTCTGAAAGACTAGGTTTGTTACTAGAAAACTGGTAGGAAGATGAGTATGTACATTAGCTAAGTAAAGAGTTGACACACATTAACTGGTTAATGGACAGTTAACTAGTGACTTAATCTACTTCTTTCTGGGGTATCAAGAAAAGTTAATTCAGGACACAGACCAAAATTATGGTAAGTGAAAACCACTTCTGAAAGTTCTAATATTACTCTTACTATTTAATATTATTATTACAAAGAAATTGATAACTCAAACAATCTTGGTTGGTGATTGTTTTCCAGTATATACAATAACAACAGGAAAAATATTTATAACTCCACAGTCAAAACCAGAAGAGCGCATCATCTCCATTTAGCTTAGCTTACAATATCTGCTTGTATGCTACTGTTAAAATATTCAATGATACGTATGTTCCTGGTCTGGTTGATAATACCAACTCTCAGAGGTCTGAAATTTCAAGGAATCAGGTGATGCCTGCTTCGCTCATACCTTTGCTTCTTAGCCTGAGATCACCTATCTTCTGTTACAGCTTATACAACCTACAAAGCTAATAATTTTCTAGGGTGACAGAGGTAAGGAAGGGAACAGAGCTGCTGTATAGAATGATAAACAGATTTAGTTTCACTTTTATTGGCAAATAAGCATTTGAAAACTATCACTAGAGATAAGGTAGAATTCAGATATTTGCCATCATAACCTGTATATAAACTCTACTTGAGAATCACTATATTCATATTCTTAGAGAAATAAATGTAGAAAATACTAGATCCTTGATGTTACCTATAGGTCTATATATTTATCCCTAAAACAACAACAACAACAACAACAACAAAAAGACAAAACAAGTCTTCCAATCTATACACTAATGAAGACTCATTTTGTTCCTTTTTCTATAGAAAGTCAGAACAATACTCTAAAATGATACTGAAATGACCTTTACATATCTCCTAAATATCTGTAGAACTCAGAAGGATGATTTCAGTATCAGAGATTCCTTTACTCTTATTCTGTCCTATCCATAGGGTGTTAAAACCTTTACCCTGGACTATTCTGTATTTCTGTTGTTTATTATGTAGTGCACTGCCTTTGTGTACCTCCCTTATCTCTACTTTTTAAGTTTGCTTCTGAACAAACACCCTGACACTGATCAGTGCCTTGCTTTAAGTACTGGAAAGCTGCTCTGCTACAGGGCACTGCTGCGTAGGCAGAAGAAGATTGGCATATTATTTGGGTTTTGTTGTTTATTTGAAATTTAGTCTTATTTATAGAATGTTTATTCTGTTTATGAATAATGTCTATCTACTAGGAGAGAATATATACACATTTTTTCCTTTTCTTTTTTAGTATTATAAAACCATTACTGTTTCCATGCCTCCAAACATAAATTTTAGATCAAACATTTCACAGCAGGAGGAAAAATCTGCCAAGTGACAACCAGCAATAAAGATCAGCTTCCTAAAGTTAAATTCAAAATCAATAGCATTTTCTAATCCTGATGCATACAAAATGCAAGTAATTTGAGCATGCAACAGGTCATAAAAGACACATTATGCATTTTTTTTTCTCTTGGGAACATCAGTCAGAGTTTATGATGTGTAAGAGAGGATAGAAACTGAATAGGTGCTGAATAGGTACTGTCTCATCTTGAAAAATCTGATTAATAGCACTGCATGTGTCCAAGGACATATTAATAACAGATATTTGCACAGTTTTAATATCAGCAATTAAAACTCCATGTGTGTATATACATATAGATCCATGCATATAATTACCATTCAAAGGATCATTCCTCTAGGTCTGTTGCTATGTAAAAAACATTCCTTTCTACTGAGTATATCTAACTTTTCCACTTCATAAGTTCACAAACTATGTGCTTTCTTTGGTGAAGAAAATAGTATTCCACAATTTATCAGTCTGAGCAACACCACAGAGACAAAGTGCAAGTCTGCTAGAAGGTTATCTACTGCATGCTTCTGGCTGATGATGTAGCCAAGTCAAATTTCCCCTTAAAAACTCAGGTTGTTATACAATAAAATCACCACTGTTACATTCATTGAAGTGGGACCAAACAGCTATTGACTCAAATTTGACTGGAAGTCAAGCTAAGCAAAATGCTGTTACAGTGCTAAAGGTTCCTTATGCAGGTGCTTGCAGTATGATTCAGATATCTAAGAAAGGTCTCCAGTGTTGTTATAGATGCTTTATGATATCAGAGACGTCATTACAGAACTGGGAGGCCTCATCTAAAAGACAATAGCTTCTGAACTGTCTAAAACAACCCAAACAGGATGCCCTAAACCACTGAAAATAGAAATTAGATTTTTATGTCCCTAGATAACAATATAAACAAAATTGGTTGGAGGATTTTTTCTGAGGATTCCTGAGGATACTACACAATTGCATCCAAGAAGAAGCAGCAATAATACCGAGATGATTATCCCCCCCCAATTATTACCATTCTGTTATTGCAGAACCCATGGTGCTATCCTCATGCCTTTCTCTGACTGTTCCTTGCTTTGCACTGTCCAGGTGTGGCATGCATTTTTGTCCATCTTCTACCAGTGCTAACCTTATCCCTAAACCCTCAGTGACACTACATACAAAGCTAGATCAGCAGAGAAAGAGGAGACCTCCACATGGACACCGTTTCCATTGATCTGGCCAGCAGCAATTCTCCCTTTCCTCAGAAAAGTGCCACAAGACGTCAGTGTGCCTTGAGGTGTCCAGTGCAGTAATGAGAAAGATGAGCATTTTTTTTGTTTTGAAACCACCCAGTGGAGCCTAATGAGTTTTGCAACTGACAGGAGGCATTCAGCAAAAGGTTAAAATCAGATTCCTGAAGTTCTCTAGATGTCTTTGCTGCCCATATAATACATGTTTTCTCTCCCAAGACAAATGTTACCATCTGCATTACAGCCGATCAGAATTCAAGTCGGTTTACACTTCAGTGGATCAGGAGATTCATGAGCGGATCAGTTGTCCCTGTTTTGGAGGAGGCAACATCCGTCACAGGAGTGGAAAGTGCAGCTGAAGGCTGTTACAATTTCAGCCATCCAATTTTAATCCACCACCACATGTCTGGTAAAGCCTCCTGGCACTTTGGGTTGTGATTGCTATTGATTTTCAATGAGGATAGGAACTTAAAAAAGTTATATGTACATTTCTATAGAAAGATTACTCTAGGGATATATACATCACAATTTGTCATGCACTCAGAGCTACCTCATGAGGTCACAAACGTCACCTTTACATTAACAGATTGATTTGCTGCATTCCAAGCAGCTATAACTTTGATTTTCTTACTATTACTCTGTTTTCAGAGTTGTCACTTAGCATACAATCTGAAGATCCATAAAGTCTCAGAAGTATAACTAAACCTTGACAATTAGTGACAACTTTGAGGAGAACACTGTGTGACTTTCAGAGTACAGAGTGAGCTTGTAGTTCTGGCAGCATAGATAAAATATTGTTTATATTTGTGAGTTGAGTTCTCCTCAAGGCATAATAGGCATAGAAGTTCATGGTTAAGGATGGACACTTGATTTTACTGTTCAGCAGCTCTATCTTCCATTACCCCAAAAGAAACAAAAGAATAAAAACAAAACAAAGCTCCCAAAACAAACAAACAAACAATTACTCCATTCAGACTCCTTCAAATGTAAAATAGTAATTTTCTGTATTTATATTATTTCATATTTATTTTACAGGTAACATTTCTCACTCTGCCAATAGTGCACTAATTAAATAAATAAATAGTGAACTAATTAAATAAAATCAAGTGAAATATTTAAGGTGCAATACCTTTTTACAGCTGGACATATTAAAAACAGAGGACTAGCCCTGCTACTAAAACAAACAAAATAGGTTGTCCCCTTTTAAGTAATAATATTGTTATTAGGGCAATTCAGCTGGCATGTGAGAAGCCTCAGTGCAGTCTGCTCTAAATGAGAGAGCTTGTAGATTTTAACTTGTCTGTTCCACTCCCCAGATGAACACTCAATAAATAAGCTATAGAGTATTCTGGATTCAGGTCATTAATGGCTTCTGTTTGACCTATACTACTTCACTTTGAATATTTAAATACTAATTAATGGAGCAGAAAAGAGGAAGAATTATTGTATAAATTGACACTGTATGTTAAGCACCGGCTTGAGCCTTGGGCTTTAACCTGGTGACCTTATCAATTCACCACCATTATGATCAGGCAGACAGGAGTCTCAGCCCACAGTGAGGAGGGTAGCACAGGGAAAAGAGGACAAGGTATTAGAACCCTTCAGCGAAGACTGGGCAATGGATATATGATTATCTGCTGCATTTTTTCAGGCTCAGCACACCACCCTTAGTGAGCCCACAGACATCTGCAGCTCTCACAATAACAACTCTTTTTTCCCATGAGGAGAAAATGCTTTCTACTACAAAGACGGTATCTGCACTTGTTGTTCAGGTGATACTTATGCCTGACTGTGGCATCCTACTCTTTTCATCTCTCTGATATGGTTTCTGCACCCTTGGTTTATACAAATGGAAAGGAAATTACAGGATTTCTTTTGTGATTAATAGTAGTTTGCAATAAAATATCAATACCAATTTTCTTTCCCGAAGTGGTCTAATGACTTGTCCAGAAAGCTTTTCTCTCATCACAAGCATGTAGCCAATTTCCAAGCACTTCCATAGGCACAGGGAGTTGAAAACTCTTCACAGGACTCATGCTTTTTGCTTCCTTTATATATTTAGATGGGAAGAAAATGGTGAGGAGAGACCCTCAGAACCCACTGCACACATCTGAACAAAGTGCCTCTACCATCATTTCTGGCCAGCACCAGAGGCCAAGAGATGCAGATCCTGGACAATGAGTAGCAGAGAACAGAACAGCTCAGAGGAGGAAGAGCAAGAGGGAGTCCAGCTGGGCAAAACCCTTTGCTCTTCTCCAAATGCTGCTAAAGCATGTGATTTCAGTGGATTTAAAACCACTTACTATGGATGATTTGTAGTCCTGGTAAAATTCAATAGGTTAGGAACCTAGTTAGATCCACTAATATGGATCATGTTTTCTATTGGATGTACATGGTAATATACACAATGTTCCTAGCACTGATAGAGATGCAGATGGAAACAGGGTAAGACAATTTCAATAGGAAAATTCAGCTTATCTTTGAAAGCTTCTCTCTCTCACCATTATCTGCAATAGATTCTGTGAGTGGGACAGTGATCTGTAGTTCATCCCAGAAATGGGTGGTGGGCACCTAGTGTAAGTCTTCTGAGAATGAAGGAGCTTCTGCAAGTTGTTGAGTAGAAATGTGATAATTTTAAGACCAGGTAATCTATTTAGACCTGCAGCATAAATTACCTCTCGAAATTGCTGCCATTAAGCTATTTTGGGTTTTTTACATCATATTACATCACAGTACCTACGAATCAATGCAACTGGAATAACTACAAGGGAATAATAAGCAAAAGGAGTTTTACAACCACTACCAGAGTTTACAGACTCCTAAATTCATCAGAGTATTCGTAGAATCATCAAATGTTTTAGGTTGGAAGGGACCTCCAGAGGTCATCTGGTTCAACCTCCCTACACATGAAGATATGAAGTATTGCCCTACAGTTTGTGTAATTACAGAGCAAAGAGAAAAAAAATCTTAACACATATCATGCATATAATGGCAAACGCTTCACAATTAAAAGGTAGTTATTTCTACAGACTAAACACTTAGAGAGCTGTGAATGGGAGTGTCTGTGAGAAAGCATTTGCAGATTTATTGGTGACTGATAGTTATAAAAATGTAATATTCTTTATGAAATGTGGAAAATAGGGTTGGAGATTACGCAGCAACCAATTCTACATGAATAGAGATTATGGAATATGGAGAGGATGGTGCATGAAAATTAACTGAGTGATTGAATTCAGCAAAGGCACTTATAATTACATATGTGGCTGTGTACTCTTTTATTAATTTCCTTTTCTGTTATTATATATCTGTATTGCTTTTATTTTTGATCAATAGAGAGCATTTGATAATTAAAAGAAGAAAATTATATTAAACTTTTTCATTCATTCTCCAAGAAATTATGTACACTAATCTTTTGATCTGATCGATTTCAATAAGAAGTTTGTAGAATAAAAGATACATCCTATCAAGACATTTCATTACCTAGTTCAAAGAAAACCTGTACTTCATATAGTATGAGTAAATAATACTAATAGCAGTATTACTACTACTAAACAATACGAAGTGAAGTTATTAATTCTGTATTCTAAGGTGTGATTTACACTTTGGGATTGTAATAATGGCTGTTTCTTAGCATACTGCAGTGAGTCGACCCTGGCTGGATGCCAGGTGCCCGCAAAAGCTGCTCCGTCACTCCCCTCCTCAGCTGGACAGGGGACAGAAAATATAATGAAAGGCTTCTGGGTTGAGATAAGGACAGGGAGAGAGCACTCACCAATTACCATCACGGGCAAAAGAGTCATCTTGGAGAAACTAATTTATTATTAAATCAAATCGGAGAGGTTAAAAAGAAATAAACTCCAGTCTTAAAACACCTTCCCCCCCACCCCTCCTTTCTTCCTGGGCTTAACTTTACTCCTTATTTACCTTCTCCCCAGGAGTGGTGCAGGGGATGGGGAACAGGGGTTGCCGTCAGTTCATCATATGTTGTATCTGCCACCTCTTCATCCTCATGGGGAGGACTCCTCACACTCTTCCCCAGCTCCATTGTGGGGGCCTCCCACAGGAGACAGTTCTCTACTAACTCCTCCAACAATCTGTCCTCTGGTGCCTGGATTACCTTGTCTCCCTCCTTCTGCACGACCTTGATGTCTAGCGATTATTTGTTTTACATATTCCTCTCTCTGCAGCTGTAATTGGACATTTTTTTCCCCCTCTTCTTAACTATGTTACCAAAGAGGTGGTACCACACTCACTGATGGTCTTGGCCTTGGCCAGCAACAGGTCCATCTTGCCATGCAAAGTCAATACAGATACATTACACTACCTATGTGCTATAAACCTTCCATAACTCTATGAACAGAAAATTACTTTCCAATTATGTATGGCCAGATTACAATAGAGTAACTACATGTAAGGAAAAAGGACTTCTTTACACAAAGACATAATCTCTGACAGGAATTTCCTTCATTTCATATCCCTAAATACTGAGCAAATATTCTGTCAGTGCAGGTGTTAACCATTTAATGCCTGAACTTATACTTTTTTTCTTCAGCCAGTGGCTGCAACTGAAGACAAGATAATGCACCACCTGGCCAATCCTCTGACATGTCAGCTGTTCTCATGTCCTTGCTGACCTTATTTTCATCAAATAATAACAAAAAAATATGAAAGCCAATGAAAAATCCATTTTTGACAATATTTTATTTCTGTTATTGATTCTTCATTGCTCTTAATTGGCAATGCTACTGGTATGGAAACGTGACCTTTTCACTTTAAGAACCTGCTGCTTATACTTCTTCCATTACTCTGCTTATAATTCTTCCATTGTGATATTACAACCATTTCCATATCAATCTATTGTGAGGATTCTAAATGGGAGGGAGGAGCAAGAGAAAATAAAATTTTAAGAAGCAAATCTACTATTTTTATGCAAATGTCCTTTATAACAAAAAGGAGAAATAGAATATAGATGGGAGGATTTTTTTTCCACATGGAACAATTTTTCAAAACCTGCTTTGAAATGCTAGTGACACAAAATGAAAGAAATTTGTAAAACTTAGAAACTGAGCTCTAATATTTTTCAATAAGTTCTTACTATATTTTGCTCTTTCTTATATAATGTTTTGTATACCTGGTATAAATAATTTTTTAAAATAATTAATCATCTGAAGCACAGCAGTTCATCATACTCCAAGAATAGCAAATCAAAATACTTTCAAATCTCACATTTGCCATCTAGTTACAATTATTTGTATGCATGTTTCTGATTTTTTTTTTCCTGAAGACAGCTACAAAAATTACTGTAAAGATACTTTTCTTTATATAAAAAGATTCTCTGTATCTCATGTACATGGCATATGTGGTTAACTCCTTGACATGCAGATTCAGATGATGAATTTGGATCATTGCTGTATGGAAGGAGTCAGAATCCCCTGAGGGCAACCTGCAGTTGACCCTCACAGGAGCCCTCCTGATCAAGGGGAGAAATCCAAGCAGTAGCAATGAAGGATGTTGGGTTTTTTTCTAGAAAAGCTCATATTGTGGAATTGGATAGTAGAGAAGGAAGTCTTCTAGAGCTGGAAAATTCAGTTTGCTCTAGCAACAAATGTAACTGAGAAAAAAAAGATCTTCAAAAGATTTTGAAAAGGAGTTAGGATATGTAACCGAGAAAAGGTCTCATTGCTCCGGAGAGGTTTCCCCTGCAGCAAAGAGTGGGAGCAAGCGTGTTACCAAACACTTCCCCTTCTGCCCCTCAAAAAAACCACAGCCTTGATGCTTGCAAACCTAATAGGAAAGATCTGCATTTTAGTGAATATATCATTGGACCCATTGAAGAAATACTAATGCCAGCTATTCCTTGTTCTGCAAGAGGCTGAGGTATGAGCTCCAGTATTAGACCAATTACATATGAAGGAGAGGAATTCAACCTATTTGTACAGACGTCTTGAAGCAATCTGAGAACTTCAAGGAGGGAAAGTGGAAACCAGTCAGACCCCACTTATACTGTGTTTTAAGCAGTAAAATATGTTAACTCCCTCTGAGCTGACATATTCCTAACATTTGAATTCAAAGAGCCCAGTAAGGTCAGCAGGTGTCTGCAGGATTTAGGAGCCCACATCCCATTGGAAATTCACATGAGTCCCACATCACTTGAAAAGTTCAAACTTCAGCGATCTGGAGCCCAATTTCCACCTTTCCTTACATGTTAGAATTTCATAGTCTAGGTTGACACTTCAAATTAAGCAGAGGAAAATTAGTCCTTTAGAGCTTTTTAAGCAAGTGTAAAAAATGCCTTCGCTTTACAAAATCACAGAAACACAGACGTTAGGGGTTGGAAGGGACCTCCAAAGATCAAGTCCAACCCCTCTGTCAGAGCAGGACCAAAACTAGGGCAGATCACTCAGAAATCCATCCAGACAGGTGTTGGAAATCTCCAGAGAAGGAGACTCCACAACCTCTCCGGGGAGTCTGTTCCAGTGCTCTGTAACACTTACAGTCCATTGCTCCTCGTCCTATCACAGGGCACAAGTGCAAAGAGGCTGTCCCTGCCTTCTTGATGCCCACCCCTCATCGATTTATAGACATTAATTAGACCCCCAAATTTTTCCAAAATTGCTTCTAAAGAATATTATGCTGATACAACCTTTAGCCTTCTGTCTGTGTGGTTGTTTCCTCCATGGGTATGTTATTTCAAAGAATTTTTACATTACTCTGATTAGTCAAGTACAACAGATACAGAAGGGAATAGTGGTTAGTGAGTAGTTAAAAGATTTTCTGTGTTATTGAGCCTGCTGAAATAGTCTTATAAAACTGATTGTATTGTGAACCTCTCTGCAATAATTCATACCTGAAATTACTTAAAAAGAAAAGGGAAGCCCTAAGGACTAGGTTTAAAAGATAGCAGGTTTTACTGGGAAATTTTATAGATCATTTTACTTACAGCTGTATAACTCTGTGTAGCAATTTCTTGAGAACTTAGCAGACCTCAGGGGTTAACAATAATCAAAACAGAATAAATTACTTCTATAAAATCCAAACTGCAGGAAGTACAATTGATAAGAACAAGAAAAGTGTCATTTACTGAAGTTTAAACTAGTGACCAAGCACAGCAAAGGGACATTGAGCTGCTCCCTTTTCAAAAGGTAGCAGACTTCACTTTTTCATGATCTAGAATTTGGACATTTAAATTTTTCTCTATGAAATAACTCTTCAGTTTATTATGATTTTTATTCTTTTTTATTATTTTTATTTTTGAAATGTTTCATTTCCAACTTCTCAGTATGCAAAGAAAATGAAACAATCCTAAACTATGAGCACCCTAAAAAATACATTATGTTTGGTTACACACCTGATATTTTTATTGATTGGTAGTAATACCTTCCCTTCCTTGGAAATAAATGAGTGCTATAAAACAGTAAAAAGAAGTTTTACCTTCCCATTCATCTTAGAAATCTGACATTTCAGAAAGAGATGCCAAAGGGATATTTAGACATACTTGCGAGTTGATATAAGCTGACAGGTACATCATATCTTTTAAAATGTCAGAATGAAGATTGGAGGAAAATGGTTGTCATTTATCTTTAAATAGCATGAAACCTTCTGAAGCAAGAGCACTGTGTATATTTCCCTTGTTATTTGTTTTTGGAAACTCAACTCCACGCATTCTTGAAACCTTCAGAGGGGATTAGAGAAAAATATTGACTTTTTTGTTGTTATGGAAAAAAAAATATGAATTTGTTCCCATCTGTAAAATAACTATAGTCATAATAAATATTGAAACTCCCTAGGGTAAATAGTAGGTTACAAATACCACTGTCTTCACTCCAGAAAAGTAACAGTATAAGGAAACTCTGTACAGACAATTCCTGTTTAGTCTGGAGAAGAGAAGACTGAGAGGGATCTTATCAATGTTCACAAATAGCTGCAGGGTGGGGGTCCAGTAGAAGGGGACAGTCTCTTGTCAGTGGTGCACTGGGATGGGACGAGAGGTGATGGTCACAAGCTGAAGCACAAGAAGTTCCACCTCAACATGAGCAGAAACTTCTTCACTGTGAGAGTGACAGAGCCTGGAACAGGCTGCCCAGAGAGGTTGTGGAGTCTCCTTCTCTAAAGAACTTCCAGCCCCACCTGGATCTGTTCCTGTGTGGGCTGCCCTGAGTGATCCTGCTTTGCCAGGGGGGATGATGGACCAGATGATCTCCAGAGGAGCCTTCCAACCCCTACCATTCTATGATTCTAAGTGGAGAGACAAAATTCCTCATCTGACAAAAGTGGAAAACTAAAAGAAGTGTTCTGTGAATATCCCTTCAGTTTTAGGGCATGAGAGGGCTCTTGAACTGACACAGTGCTTCAGTAAAAGTTAATGGTGTGTTTTATCGTTTTCTTTTTGCAGTACTAATTCCAAAAATTATAATCTAAAGTTTAAGTTTGACCTTGATAGACTAAATTTATATTACCATTCATCTCTGATTTTTATTTGGAAATAGGTGTGATCTCTACCTGAATCTGAGACACATAGGATATGCTGTCACTTTGAGAAGAGCTGATTTTTGTTGAGGGTACACAATACATGTGACCTAAAATATGTTCTGAGCTTCACAAGACTTGGTAAATCTTTCCACTATCTTACAAAGTTTTCTTTGAGAGAAGCTTATGCCAGTTACTCATATCTGAGAAGAAAACTTTGTTTCAAATGAGTAATAAGTAATCTTGAGAAAGTGGAATGTTTTTGAGGTTATTGATATCCTTTCTAAGTAGTAAAATCTTAAACCAAGGAGCAAAAAGTCACTGTGGCATCCCTCACGGTCATTCCTGAACCAGCTACCAGCACTTAGCCACATCTTAATCCATTTTATGCAGGATTATGCTCTGGCTAAATTTTGGAATGTGTGAAACAAATTTGATAAGAAAATATCACTACATGGTATTCATGTGCAGGTACAGAATCTTAGGTGTCTTGTTTTCTTTTCTTTTTCTCCCTACATAGATGTTTTTATGGCATCTCATCTACATACTGAAAAAAAAAAAAAAAAAAGCTAGCAAAGAAGATTTAGGATTCCTTAAAGGTTACCTGAGGAAAAAACAAAGTCGCTTCTGTAATCACGTCCTTTGTCTTCATGCTTTCTCTTGCCAGCCCAAATCAATCAACACCTGCCAGTAGAACCAGGTCATGACTGGGATACAATTATTGAGTCTGTCTTGTACACATACCTAAGTCCAGCTTATTTCCACTCTAGAAGATTCTGAAGAAACAAATCCAGAAGAGTTTCTCAATAGCACAATGTATATCCTACAGATTGGAGACTGTTGCTTCTGTGACCTGAAAATCAGGCCCCAAACCCTCATCTATTGTAAGGGATTTGGGATTGACCTACAATTTCAGTCTTCCTATCACATCTCTTCAGATCTCTGAAGAGTAGATGAGATAAAATAATAAAGACCTCAACCAACCACAGAGATATGAGATTCAGAGTAGTCTCTAATTTATCTTAGTGATAAATGCCAAGAAGTGGTTACCTGGTTACATTATTTACCTTGGAAAATCAAGTAATACTCTACAATAATTTGTAGAAATATTCTTTACTCTGCAGTGAGATATCCCTGTGGCATATAAAATAAAACTTGAAAATATAGGCAGGTCTGGATTAAAATGTCTGCACAAGGAAATACGGTTTCACACCTCTCCACTACTATTTCTTTGAAGAAACTATGGAATGTAAATTCAGCTTTTGGGGGTCATTTGTGACCCCCAAAGACTAATTTTTATTGCAAAAATTAGTGCATCAAAAGCAACATTTTAATGTGGTTTATTACCAAGCTAATGGGTGAAGGTCCAATTTCTACACCTACTCTAACTTGGAATGTCATGTAAGTTGCATGCAAGCCATGGAAATACGCATGGAACATACCAATAATTGCAAGGCCATTAAAGTATTTTTTGTGAGTGTTATATTTATGTTATTATACAGCAGGATATTTTCTTTGCTTAGTCTTTTCTGGTGTATAATAATGGCATCATACAACTTCTGTGATTTTCAAAGAAGGAAGTGGCAAAATTATCAACTGATTAATGTATTTCAAGATTTCCCTGTTTTCTACAGAAGATGAGATCTTATTTTCTCACCTGACAGAGTAAATCCAAATCCCAAATGAGTAATGTTTTTCAAGTATGTATTCCACATTCTGTATTAATAGTTTCTGCACAAAGCAATAGTGACATAAGTTTCCAAGCATTTTTCTTTTCACTAAGCACAAAATTGCCAACACTGGTACAGAAAAAAAAATCTTTATGTCCTGAATATATCCATTTTCTCCATATTAATTCGCTGAATCATAACTATAAAAGTTGTGGTTTTTTTAATTGTAAATATTTATCCATACAAAAGCTATAAAACCTGAGAAGGATGGTTTTGTCAGAAGATTCAGGTCTTAGAAAGGGAAAAAAAAGTATTTTGATCCATGTTTTAATTGTTAACTGACACAGAGAAGTGACTTCTTAATCTTGAAAATGGTTCATATGAAAAGTTTACTTGTAGGCTAACAGTCCTTTAAACTTCTTCAGTGACAGGTAAGTTAAAAAACTTGTCTGAATTCAAATATTGCTAAAACAGAAGATTTATTTTTAATATCTATCTGCATAGAGTATGTCATAAACATCTCTTTATCTCTTTACCCTACTTAGATTAAGGTTCTAAGCATATAACCCAAACCAGGAAGAATACATTAATGATAAGCCCTATGTGTTTGTAATATACATGAAATAAAAATAATGTCTGCTGAAAGACATACTTGTGAAATTATACTAACAAAATAAGATTCCAGATTCTAGAAAATAAATTCTAGATTTATTGTTTGCTGTGAAATCATCATTAATTTTAAATCACTTTCATCACATTTTTCTAATCATCAAGAAATGGAATGAAAGTGTTGAAACATCTCTCAGTTGTCTCTCATGGATACCTTTCTGCCCTATGCATGATGGTGCATCCATTTAATTACATTTTTGGAATGTGAATATTTCAGAACTTCATGCCTTCTCTCCATTCCCGTGTCTGCATTAAATCTTAGACAGTGAGACAAAATAGGGTTCCATCTTATTTGGTCATGAGACACTAATTAGACTTGATCAGAAGAATCCTCAAATCTCAGTGGTACATCTTAGAAGAGAAGAAAACCTCTCCACCTTTTAATGGCATAATCAGTCCAAAAAATATTCATAAGGTTAAAATCTTGCCTCAGTGCAGTTTAAAAGATTTTATTTTCAGTTAAAAAAAGCCCCCATCTCAAGGTGGCCCCTATATGTTGTTATTTCTAACTGGAACAGAAAGTAAGTTACACTGTGGAAAAATGTTGACCTGGTTGGAATGACAGTTTTCTTATTTCCTCCCACGGATTCTAAATCAAATAATCTTTAGCATCTGTTGTAAACATGCACAAAGTCATCACAAAACCATTCAGCTCTCATTCACATGAGGTAACACCTCCACCATTCTCTGCAATAGCAGTTCCATATAGTAGGAGCTCCAGTATTCCCAGCCTACAGTAACAGCAGGTGCTGCAAAGTTTCCACCCAGCTTGAGCACTTTGCATGCACATCAGACTGTTGCAGGACCTCTATAATGTTCCTGGCACCACCTCAACCTTAGCTCTTTTGTGCTTCACTCCCTGACTCTCATGGTTATAGGAAAATAAAAGAACAAAGTTGCATACCTATGTATGAAGTTCAGCCCTGATGGCTGAAAAGGGTACTTAACGATTATTTGTCTTGATTTCATCCTACTCTCTTTCATCCATTAGAAAAAACCCTTTTGTTCCATATTAATAAAATAAGGATAGCAGCTTGAAGAACATTTCCTTCAGCCTGGTGTGCTTTTCAGACTGCCTGTCCTGTATTCATAAATCTTCTAGTGATTCTCAAACATGTCCATACAAACAATATTTTCCTATTTACTAAACCTTCCCATAGTCTCAGCTCATATTCAGAACGTGCATTTCTGTTCTTAATACTTTGATAGATCTTCAAATCTGGATTTGTTTGCCCCTAGTCCTCTAACATTTATGTTCCCTCCAGCTCACAGACTAATGCAAGGCCATACTATTTCCATTCAACAGAAAGGAAGGGATGGAGCAATTAAGTGAAGAGCAAAGGCCATACTGGAAGTCTGACAGGAGACAGAGCTGAACATGAGTCTCCTGTTCTAACTTCAGGCTCCTCTACATTGTGCAATATTTGAGGAAGATATACCACAGGCTTCCTCTGAGTGTAGTTATTAATCTTTTTTCACCCATCTTTACAAGCCATTTATACACATTCAGCATGTGCATAAAGTTTTTTGAAATCTTTCCATCTTGGATTTTAATACCAAAGCTACTGCAAATTTCTTAATTCAGGAAACTTTCAAGCAATTGTCTGAAGTTTCTTTAATATTAATACAGCAGTCTCAACTCATAACTCTGTCAGTGTAATGAAAAGAGATAGAGATGTCCTCTGCAGATGTAGAAGTTGACAGTCCTTTCTAAATTTTTAAGAAAGCTTTCGAAAGCTACTTGGTTATTCTGTATACATCTTTGCAAGATTTTGCTGGCTCTTATATTCTGGTCAAAGGCCTATTCATCATCTAACCTTTCTTTATTAATTTCCTTTTCTATTATATCAAAAGAGTATAGCTTCGGCTGTAATTAGATAAGTGCTAATAAATAAAAAATACATACTTTCTCATTTATTCAAGATGAACATTTACATTACAGTTGTTATTCCAGCCTTACAGTTTAAATTGACTATATTCTTACAGTCATATAACTGATAATCTTTCACTCACTACCACAATTCATACCCCCAAAAGTACAATACATTCAGAATGTTATTAAAGTATTATGGTGGAAGACAAGAATAGACAGAAAACTTATCTAAAATAATTGAATGACTAATAATGAATAATATTCACAATATGAAATAGAAGCAGGACATAAGACATTGTACTACATTTGTTATAACTTTTATTGGCTTCTTATTTAGGGTAGCGCTTTATTTAAGCCAGGTGCTACATAAGAAGTGAGAAAGAAATCATATAGGATGATGTTCTTAAAGAACTCTACCTACATACATCACAGCTCGCTCCCCAGCCCCCATGCAGGCAAGCTAATTTTGACAAATAAGTGGAGAAAAGCTAAAGGGCCTTTAGGGTTCTTTCAACGTTGGAACTGTGACAAGAGGTTTGCATCCCCTAACCATGCAAATAGACTTAAATTTAAGATATCAGACTTCTTTACAGCTGAGGCTTTTTCCATGTCTAGATCAGCCTGCTCATCCTGCTGATCAGGACAGAAGGGATATTCTTTTAAGGGACATTCATGAGATATCTGGTTTCATCGTCACCATATAGGCGGGTGCAGGTTGGAGTCCCTTGGCTATTCATTCTTCATTGGGTGCTATTCCTTAACAAGCTACTACACATACGGACTTTGAAGATCATTAAACACCATTCCTATGACCAAGTGCTACTGAAGTTGATAGCAGGTCTGCAAGTCTAAGAAAGTGTGATATTTACTTATCATGGAAATATATTGTCAGGATTGGTATCGTACAAAGCGTATTTCTGCACAAGCAGATACTTCAGTTCACATCACCTTTAGTCAACAGCTATTTCTCTGAGGAACAAAGTATAGATTAAAAAGAGTTAGAGTGCTGAAGCACTTGCAGATTTCCACTTGTGGATTTCATTCCACTTGCAGTGGAAATTTGGGCAGGTAGCTTTTATACATAATAAACTCAGATGATACCTTTGGAAGCACACAAGACGTGAAAGTGGTACTTGTACAAGACATCCATGGAAAATTAATAGTCTGCGTGTTGGGAAGTTCACATTACTCATATCTATGTCCAAAAACGTGTTCATGAATTGCTATAAAATGTTATAAAATTGATGACAAATAAAATAATGTATTATATCCTTATCTTCCCAATTCATTGCCCCGGCATCTAAGCAAGCAGGAAACACAAATCAAAAGAAATGTTTCTGCAACCAAAAGTAAATCAACAAATTACTAACTGATAATAAAGAAGTAAAAATATATGCTCTTTCACATAGTATGTGTGCTTTTCTTTTTGAGCTGATAAGACACTGCTGTAATTCTAGTTTCATTCAAAACCACTGAAAATATTGTCTCCAATCACTGAGAGAAGAAAAGTTAATATATCTCTATTTAATGTAACAGAAGAGTTTGATTCTCCAATGAAAAGAATGAAAGCCCTAAAAGATGAAAGATTGAAATTAAACATAGTTAAGAAGACCTGACTGTAGGTGAAAATGAGACAGAATTTTCCAAAATTAAATTCAGAGAATCAACAAAGTTCATATAGGCAATTTTCATGATATACCTCAATATGTCCATCGAGTATTTGAAGACTTAGATTTATTCAATTAGATAAAATCAAATCATTCTCAAAAACTCCTTAAAGATAACAAGGATTGTGTTAGCAGGAACAGCAACAATAATGATTTCTAAGGTGTTGACTTGATATATTCAATTCTACAAATGTAGAAGGGTTTATAGTAGATGCAAGAAGTGGAATAAAAATAGAACTGAGATAAAAAGGAAGGTGGAATGATGTCTTCAAGAGTCTGAATGCAGACGTATCCTGTAAAAGCATGTACATAGTAGCTGACTTTTCATTCACACTAATTTGAACTCTTGTAATAAAATATTCTTTCAAAAGTACTCTGAAGTTTCTGAAGTTTACAATATGATTCTGCAAACTCATAGATTTTAAGATGGAGAGTAGTTCTTCAAGAATTGCACTAAGCTTGAAGATTTTAATGCCTCTATTTCTTTGTCTACAGAATACACAGAATATTCTATTTTTAAAGTGCACTAATGTTGTAACTCATATTTAATTTATATTTACTTAAATAAAGCAAGTTCTAGAAGAGAATGTACATACCTTTGGTATCACATTCAAAGATGAGAACTGAGGAGACAAAGAGGAACAAGAAGTACAAACAGGACTTCACAGGCTTGAAAATCAGTAATGCAGGGTGGGAAGAAGTTCTAGAGAATTTTCTAGGGACTTACTAATACAAACTTGATTTCATCATTTCTTTCTAATTCTTAACACAAGGACCCAATATTAATCATAACTTTGTTATGTGCTGTGTGCCTAGATGACCAGGAATTCAGACTTCTGAGTAATTTTTTTCAGATATCCTGCAGGACAAGTGGAAAGGTCTTGCTTCCTGCTTAGTCACATCACAAGCAAAATCAAGGAGAGGTGGAATTGTGTGAAAATTGGATTGTTGTATCTAGAAAACAGACACATAATGGCATTATAAGATGTTTTTTGTTGCTAGTTAAATAATTTAACCTGCAAAACAGCTGCTTCCTGCAGTGGGATATAGCTGACACTGGAATTGCTCCAGTGCAACCTATATACCTCTATTTTCAAGAGAAGTTGATATCCATAACTGTCTACCTAGGTATTTTCATGGAAAGAAGGAACATCTGGAAGTTAAAATTGTGTTTACATTTGAGAAATGCCAAGAAAATGTAAACAGCTTAATGAAACAATAAAGGGGGAAGTGTCTGAGTTTGCAGATAGATGGAATCAATGATTATAACTTGATGTTTGTAAATAAACATGAGGTTGCATTTAACATCTCTTAGAGAAGCTCAGGGCCATAGAGAGAAAATGGACATGGGTTGGTTGAAATTTTACATAATGTTTGCAATATCTAAGGAAGGGTCACATTATGAAAGAAATCTTGGTCTGCAAAGATACTTGTCTAGTTTTAAATTTAGCTACCTCTATTCCATGATCTGAAGCTTTATTGTTAAAACTCATTAAAGATGAACATTTCTTTAAAGACCAATTTCTGTTATGATGAAAAATTCTTGCAGAACATGAACATTTCTGAGACTTGAGAACAGACTCAAAATGATTCCAAGTACATGAACTGTTTCTGCCTATCCTGGAGTAGTGGTGATTTAAGACCACAGAGCTATGAATTTAATAGACAGGATGATTATGGGGAGGACCAAAGGTGGGGAAAGAGAGGAATGAAGGTGGATTGAAGAGATACATGCCTATGGGGAGGACAGGTTCAGCTGCATTCCTCCCTGCTTGGGGATGTGGGACCACCATGGCCATCTAGCATGGGAAGGAAAGGCATGACACTGCAAATGGCTCTTGTGGTGGGAAGTGAGGAAGTTATAGGTACTGAAGCCTATTAGTTTTGCCTGTCTCTACTAGAGTGGACAGTGGAGTAAACTCTTTTCTTCTTGCTTGGGTTACTCTTATTAGAAAAAAACAGCAAGCAGAAAAAATAGTGCATGAGTTATATACCTAAATACCACGGGTAAGCACTAAAAATATTATGAATTTCAATGTTAACTTTCAGAGAGTTGCACAGTTTCATATTTACTGTACTTGAATATTAATGCTTAAAATTATTACCAAGAGGACTTTATTCTCTAAAATATCAAGGCAAGAAAAGAATCTTTACAAGTTAAAACTATTGTGAAATTCTAGTGTAGAGACTGTTTCTTGCTACATGAAGTGATTGGCCCAGTAATGCAGATGAGGCATTACTTCTGATTTTCTATGCTTAGCAAGACACACTGAAGAGTGTATAGCAACTGTGTTGTAAAACCAACTTAGCCATTTGTATCTCTTTTGTGAAACCACCTTCAGCACTTCACTGTATGAAATACATTAGCCTATACTGGGCCACAAATGAAATGATGGCAAATATATTCTTAAAAGAAACTTCCTGCTCATCAGTTTTTAAGACAAAAACCTAGCCTTCATCATTGTTTTGCCTTTATAGTTGAAGTTATCTAATGTCATTAACTTGGTCAAAACTGCATATTGCCCTCCGACTTTGATGCACTAATACCTGCATATGCATATTTAATTAACATATAATTTTAAGTGTGTGCCGAAGCCTCACCCATATTTGTAGCTAACCTTGCAAAGCAAAAAGGCTTTCCTGAAATCCTTCTCACATATTTGCAGCTGTTTTCTCCATAATTTCCAAGGTCAC
Source organism: Chloroceryle amazona (assembly GCA_027560015.1). Classification (NCBI taxonomy): domain Eukaryota; kingdom Metazoa; phylum Chordata; class Aves; order Coraciiformes; family Cerylidae; genus Chloroceryle; species Chloroceryle amazona. Next base: position 24,905 of record JANHFX010026385.1, read on the forward strand.
TAAGTTCCCTTCTTTCCAGAAAAACAGCCATCAGCAAGGTTTCCTTTGTGATCTTTCTTACATGAGCTCTGTATAAATCACTAAAAGATAACAACAACAAATCACTGGAAACCTCTGGTTCGATAGCAACTTGCAGGCAAAATATAATAAAGTTGTATTACAAAATCTATGGATTTCTCACTTGTGATAAATGCAGGGAATAAGTATGAAGGAGAAGGCCCTGCTGCACTATTTTCTGGAAAGGGAAGGAAGAGAGAGAGTAGGTTGTGAAAGAAGAGTTTTGGCTGTTGCTGAACTGGAAATTTGGAACTTCATCTGGTTTATTAACAGCAGAGTAGAGCATTAAATTCTCCAGAACATTTCAGGTGGCTTTTATGTCATCAATACAAAATTACGATGTCTAGAACGAGAGATGCAATTTAGGATAAATATATCTCACATAGATTAATTCTGCTTGGGTGTCTGATAACAGGGCTATTCTTGCTGTGAAAAAAAGTGCTTGTATTTAGTTCTGCCTCTTACTAAAGTGATAACTCTATCAAATATATTTACTGATTATAAAAAGGAAAAGGAAAAATAAAAGCTCTTTGAGCCCTTCCTTTTTTTTAAGGAGGAGAAAAGTTTGTCTCCTCAGAATTAACTCTCTACTACCCAAATACCATTGTCATTGACTTTACAGGTATGATGCAAATTAAGAGCAGAGTATGTAGTGTGCTCCAAGTGATAGGACACAGCCATATAGTCAGGTAGCTGTTCCAGGCAGACAGGGGTCACATTCAACCTCTGTCATGGATATTTTGACATAGTGTTATAATAATACTCCTGGTAAAAAAAAAAACAAACAAATGAACAAAAACCCAGACCAATGGTAAATATTTAAAGGAGTGAGTTTAACTTTGGTTATCTCCTTGTAAAACGTTCACATTTTTTAATGCTGTCGTGAATGGTGATGCAACAGAATCTGAAGGAAGAAGAGGGTTTGTTTTCCCTTAAAAAAAAAAAAAAGAAATGCAATTTAAATTATACTAAATTCATGTTACTATTATGGTTTAAATATTACAGTTGTAGAATTATGACAAGTGTATACCTTGAACTGTATTGTGTATATGTAGTATCACCTCTTTGGGATGCTAAATTGTATCCTCATGTACCAATTCAGCTGACTACAGTAGGAGCTACATAGATAGACCCAAAGTCAAAATTAAGGTTATAGGAGGAAAAGGTCAAAGCAAAATGAGGATCTTAACATTTGATTAGCTGTATTAAATTATACTTCTCAAAACAGTAAAATAGTTACCAGAAACTACATTTATGGTAATTGTGTCAATTGTGAATAACCTCTTAGAAAAGATTGATACAAGATTTAGCCTTCCTGACACGCATAGAGAAGCACAGCTTAAATCTACATAACGGAATATAGGAAAAAATTGAGTTCATTTACATACCAAAGGAGGATACAAAGGCTTGGAGTCATTGTGCATTTGACAATTTGACTCCAGGCAAAGGTACAGAGATACCTCTGAAGTTGTGAGAACATAAGCATATACAGGGAGTTGCAGGTCTTTATTCATTACATATTTGTAAAAGATTTTTTTAAAACTATCTTTCAAGATAGAAAGAGGAGCCTTCTCCAGTGGGAAATTTTTTCTGTGTCTGGCATTTTGTATTTTCCTTTCTTATGGTAAATGCCTTTGCATGGCACCAAGCAGAACTTTTAGGCCAGAGACAAGTTCATACTGTGCTGTAGGACTGATTCTAAAAAAAGCCCAAACCAGCCACAGGACTCAAGTGAGTCTTATTCAGGACTTGAAGCCACAGCTTTTCATTCTGATTTCTAAGGGCAAAACCCGGCACTGATCATGATTTTGAGCAACTGAATTGATTTGACTTAAATTGTAACAGAGATGAGTTTTAGCATATGAGACAGTTTGGAATGAAAAAAAAAAATAAAACCAGTATCTCCTACAGCTTTTTTATTGAGCTTCCTGGACATTAGTTCAGCTCTTTTCCTCAAAGTCCAATGAGTCTGAAGAATAATGTAGCTGCTCACTCTGTGCTTACTCTGTGCTTACTCTGTGCTTAGCCATGTTCTTCTGATTATGTTTTGCATTTAGAGAAGGGACAAGAGTTTTATCTCCTGCATATTACCTGCAGTATTATCTATCAAATCTTGGAAGAGGGAAAAGAAAAAGAGAAAAAGGAAAACTATTACTTAGAAAAAAAAGTATCAGAGGCTATGAAGAAAAGGACGGGATGTGGGACAGGACAACACCCGTTGGTAGTGTTATCTGCTGTATCTGCTACCTACTGCTGTTGCTGTCTCTATCTTTAGTCAAATATTTAGTAGCCAAGTACTTGCTTTATAATTCCCAAAAGAGACTTACTTATATAAATCGATTCTGCTGCAGGCACATATTAGGAATAACTTTAGATGCTGAACCTTGGTGGTCCCTTTTGACCACATACATCTTAAACACATTCCCACTAAGGGATCTAAAGTCTGAATGGCCATGTTCCAAAGCAAGATTTAAATAAAAACACAAGCCTAAGAAAGAAATACGATATAATAATAATTTCCAACAAAAAATGTTTAAAGCTGACAAGAGAACATGACAATGGGGTCATATAAGAAGTATAGCTAGTTGTCCATAGCTTGAAGTAAGTTTTTAGATGCAGTGACTTCACAGTTCATATCTGCTTATCTACTTCACGTTCCTTGTTACCAGTCTGATCTGCCAGTGTAAAGAAGTCTGTACATCTCTGTAAAGTTCTCTTTGACCATACCTTTGAATTGGTTTTAAATTAATGTGAAGGCACTGTAGAAAAAACCACATTGTTGTTTTATACTTAACTACTTAATATATTTCAATATTAATCTTTATCAGTTCTCTTTTTTAAGCCCCACTCGAACAATGCTGCAATGTCAGAAAGCAGGGAATATAATTGTTGACGTTTTTTGAATCACAAACTGAAGTTTTCCTTAAATTCTTTTAAAAATACAACTTTTAAAAATTAAATATGCAATTAAGCAAACCCACGCTAAGGACTACACTTTTAGACTACTATAGACTTTTACACTATTATCTATTGACAGTGCTTTTATTTAAAGAAAAAAGCCATGATCAAGCCATTAAAGTTGTGAAGAAAATTAAAGACATTACTGAGCTTTTGGAAATCAGGGCCTAAGGAGATGGAATCATATTAGTCTTTCTTTAAGAATATAGCCTTTTTGTAAATGCAAAGAATATGTTCTTAATTTTAACTTATTTTACTACGTGAACTCAGTTATTATTTTATGTCAAGAAGTAATTAGGATTAAAAAAAAAGAAGAAAATATGTTTTCTTTCTCTAACATGTGAATAAACATTACATTAAAGAATGTAAGCTCTATCAGTCATATTCTTGTAGGATGTAATGGCTATAAAATAAATTACAAATAGCATAATATTTGTTTCATAAATCACTTAGCTTATCAAAAGAGGTTCTATTTAAAATTGACTTCTCCTATCTATCCAGTACAAGTACACTAATGGGCAATTTTAAAATGCTGGGTTTCTACCATTTTAATTGAATTCCAATTTCCATCCTAATGAAGCTTGACAGAAATCATAAGTAAAAATGAAATCATTATCTAGGAAAAAAGAAATGCACCATTTACCATTCTCTATCAGAACAAAAAAAAAAGCATCTAAAGACTAAGAATCTGGATAAATGGCTCCTGACCTGTAGAACTGTTTAATAGATAGATAGTTAGGTTATCTTTCTTTCAAAGAGTAAAAGGCGCAATTTTAGTATGAAAAGCTGTATTCAATTACCATATTAGTAATCAGCCAACAGGAGTCAGTGTCTCTTTTCCATGCTTTTGGGAAAAAAAAGAATGATAGAAGACATATGCAAAAATAATTAATACTGATGGTTTAACTGCAGGTTTCTTGTTTGCTGATTTAAATCATGATTAAAATTGGTGACATAAAAGATTTTTAAATCATGTTTGCTTAAAGCAATCCACCCTCTACTACTTATGGCTCAAGCTGGTAAAATGAGCACTGTCCACTTGTTCAATCTTCTTAAACAGAGCAGAAAACAGGGAATATCAGCAGTAGAAAGAAAAGGGAAGCTTCTCTATTTCTGTAAGCAGCTCACCTCTCTCCAAGAGGGCAACACTGATTTCTCTGTACTCAGTGTGTCCTGGACTGAATCCAGACCAGCATTATGAAACCTCTTTTAAACTGAACCAGTTTCTACTTTCCAGAGCAGAGCAGTAAAATTAATCCACTTCTTACTCACTGTTTACATTGTAGACAATTGGTCAAAGTACTCCAAATATTTAAAGACTAGAATTTTTTTCAAGCATTAGGTACCTGAAGGTATAGATTGGGACTTTTGAGAACTGAAGTAGTTGCACAGGTCTAATTTTTAAATCAGTGGGAACTGATCACCCCGATAACTTCAAAAATGCTACAAGGATTTTAAAAATACTTCCCAAATTAAAATATGTTCTAAATACTTCTGAGCTTTTAAGGCTTCCTGCTGTCCATAGATAGCTGACTTTCTAAGTGGTTAGCTAAGGTAACCAACTTACTTAACTTAGAGTTATCTTACTCTAAACACCGTATGTTGGAGTTTATAGCAGCTGAACATGTATAGATATTGTACCAACTGTGAGTATCATTGCCCAAAAATTCTTAAACCTAAAGCTAACAAATCTGGCCTCACACTTCCTTTCCTCAATGGGCTACGAGAAAGCACCCAGGCTGCAGCCAAAATAACCAGCTGAGTTATCCAGGCCCACAGGCACAGTGGAATCCAAGTTTTAACGAATTTCAGTGAGAATTTGGAGCTTCTATTCCCCTCAAAGGCTTGCTTTTCTACAGGCAGTCCTGAGTTTTCTTTTTGTCTCTCCAGGTAGTTAGGCTATTGACTTTACCTGGTACTTCTGAAGAAGAGCAGACTGATTCCTTTCATAAACCATTGCCAATATTGTTATATTTTCCATATTCCACTGCAAAAGGTGGAATATCTGCCTACTCATCAACACTGAAAGCCACATCATCTTTTCATTTTGCATATTCACTAGTTGCTAATAAATTCTATAGAAACCTCTTAAGTCAGTGCTTAAACATCAGTCTGACTTAAGGCTGGGGAACACCTCACATGTCTTTAGCCATCAGAATAAGTAATCTTATCTAATTTATTCATCTAGGCCCCTTTTGCAGTCGGCACAATTAATACCTGTAGCAGCAACTCATGAATTACCATGACAAGTATCTATCTCCCTCTTGCCTGTAGTGTGACTTTGTTAAACTTTTTGCCATCTAGAGATTGCTGTTAGCTTCTGGCCATCACACTCATGAAATCTTTATGATTTTACCCTCTGGCTCTTTTGTGTTATTTCTCATTCATTATCAGTTTCCTATATATTAATCTTCAAGCATACAGATCTTGTTAAATCTGCTTTTTGATATGGTTTACATCTTAAAACTTTTCATAGTTATCAAATAGCCTGAGAAAAGGACTGAAATCCAGAAGCTAATTTTGATTTTGTCACTGACAAGCTGTATGTGGCCTCAGGGCTAGCCTGTCTCCTTGCAGCCTGCTCTGAGACAGAGGACATGTGTACTTGCACAGCTCTCAGCAGCAAAATAAGGAACGAATTGTGACTCACTGTCACATTTCTGTTTGACTCCTGCTTCTCTCTTGCTCCACTGGGGAAATAATCTGTGGCAGACAAACAGCTGGCACAGAAACCTTGTGCTTCTCCTCTCCTCATCTCCCCGGATTATATCAGTGCACAGTCTCCGGTGCATTGCAGCAGGCAGAGATGAGTTTCTGTTCACTCTTCCCTGCATGCGAGGTTAAAGTGCCATGGGACCGCCATCAACCTTGCACTGTGACCTGCAGCTGATTTGAGTAGAAAGGACCAACTATAGGGTTGCTGCTGGAGCTATTGTGTACATACAGATTAATCTGCACATTGGTGGAAGCCATTTCTCAGAGGTTCCAGGCTTTTTGTATTAATATTTCAATGGTGGCAGCTCTAACTACATCTGCCATTGAGCCCAGTCCAATCCCTGGGTTCATAAACACAGCAGAGTAACATAGTTAGATACACATGGCTTTCTAGGCAAGCTCTTAAGTGGATCACAATACAGTCCCTGGCCACTGCAGAATGCTCAGTAACAGCTGAAATGTAATAATAACAAGAATATGAGTAGCAATAGCAATAAAAAATAATAATTATTATTATAAATAATAACAACAACAACAATAGATCCTGAGAGTGTTTGAGAGACAGAGTACTTAGTATGTGTGCTGTGATTTTTTTATATACGGTTTTAAGTACTTCCACATTTTAACAGCAAGTTTCTCTGGTTGCAATTACATGTAATATGAGGATGCTGAAGATAATCCTTCGGAATCTCCTAAATATTTGTCAGCAGGAGACCTAGGTCCTATCAGCTTTCTAAGGACATTTATAAATTCCTGTTTTCAGAGATCTCCTTTTGTCTTTCACTGAGTGCACTTCACCAGTATTTCTACAACTAACAATTTGTAGCTGTGGAAATAGGCAGCACACGTGGCTTCTGATAGAAGTAGACAGGCCAGGGTCATTTTTTGGTGGCTACATTTATAAGCTACTTTGTCCCCAAAAACATTTATAAGCTACTTTAATCCCCAAAAAGACCCCAGCAAATCATGAGCTGGGATGGAGGATGAAACAAAATAAAATCAAAAAGGAATTGTGTGAAGCAAAAGGTATTTTAGTTGATTTTTATTTGTCCAAACTATCAGTTGCTGAAGTTTAGATCCAAACCTTCAGACTGCTTTGTGAGTTCCAGCAGTAGGCCCAGAGGAAAATAAACTGTAGTGAAACATTAGCTCCAGGCTGAATTCTTACCTTTCTGTCATAAGTAAAATTTCCATCTCATGGATACAGAGTTTAAAAATCATCCAATTAACAGAAGTCCATTCCAGATATAAGAAAACTAAACTAAACTAAACTTAACTAATTTTATGGCTTATTTACCAGTTATGCTGAAGGACAGGTTACTGTGGAACTGATGCCCCTTATCACCTGAAATCTATTGCTTTGCACGGGAAAAACACAAGAAGACACATGATATTACAGCTAAGGAACCCTTGTAAAAACACTTTAGAAACACTATAAAAAAATTTTAGACTCTTTTTTTAAATTTCATTTTAGGGTCCTTTATTATTTTTCTTTAATATGCTAAATGTCTGAAAAGTCACTTCCAGAAAAGTGAGTCTTTTATTTTTGCTGTTCATTTTGGACTAAAAATCCTATTAATTTGAGTTTGTTAGTTCTACTTTTTTTCTTGTAGAACCTTCCAAGAGGTAGTCCCATACTGTTCCTCTGACACTGATGGTATTAATATGTCCATTTTGCAAGACAAATATAATTTCACAGATTTCCCTGATAACAGACACAAAATAGCTACTGTTTCCAACAAACCTGGTTAAGAATATCCAAATAAGCTAGTGCTAGCATTTGGGTTAGGGCTGGCAGGCTGAGACACCTGTTTTGGCAGTATTTGCTGCCAGAAGCAAATTATAGATCCCTCCAACTGCTGATTAAAAAATTGTACACATATCATCTCCTTACTGTGGCTAACCAGACATCAAGCAGGGATGGCACAATTTGACATAATCCTAACCTGAATCCTTTAGAAGACAATGAGCTCACTAATAGTGCCTCATTCAGATCCTCTTATGAGCATTACCAGTGAAAAATGGAAGATGAACAACTTTCATAGGCTGATGCACCACGTAACCTTGATAAGTAAAATGAAAATTACTTTCAGAAGACTGTTTAAAAACATTTTTTCTTATAGTGTCATTATTAAATTAAGATAAACTGGGGTGTAATCCACACTGGAAATAAAGAAAAAAAAAAAGGTTGGAATGAAATTCAGCTGAAATATCCAGCATTAAATTTAAAGAAGGTTGCAGTTTAAATATATCCCCTGTCTGACTGTGGTTCATAAAATATTGTTATGCATCTAAGATGTTATTTAAATATGAATGGTCAGGAAATATTAAAATACATTAAACTTTCATATTTTAGAATATGTATTTATTGGTTAATACAATTGCCTTTCATTCTTGCAAGCCTAGCTCTGGCATATTTATTCCAGCACAACTTTCACTGGCTTATTTAGTTCACCTGAAGGAGGATTGCAGAATTTATAGTGTTTACCCTTCAGTAACTTCATGTACAGTTCACAAATACTCAGTGCTCCTTATGGAAAAATCAGGGCCACCCAAGTAAGGTATTCCAACTCTGGCAAATCTCTGATTAGAAAGGATTACCAAAACTTTACCTGAGCAAAGGCTTGAGGGTGGAATCACCTGATATTCAGCTGGGCCCCTTCTTGCACTAATGGAGCTGCCTAAGCAGTGTTGTTCTGCAAATGAGACTAATGCTATTTTTAGAGGTGTACAGAAACCTAGCTTCAGTAACTGGTAGAAACTCGGGCTACAGGAGTGAAAAAGAATAGAGAAAAAAGAGAAAAGAAAAGTACATCATGGAAAGCAATCCAACCAACATTAAATGATCCTGGAGTGAAAGTATTATTTTCAAAGAGCAACAAATCATATTGACATCCTAGCTGAATTCCACTGTCAAAGTACACATCATTTTTGGTTAATTATATTTGAAAATAGTTACTGTACCTTCTGCTGTAATCTCGGCCATGATGATGATGGTAAAGGATACTCTGTTAAAAGGTCAGGATCTACTGTGGCAGCCTAGAGAATACTTCTGGGCTGCTGGCTGCCGAATGAGAAGGAGGGAGGTCCTCTGCTTTTTCTAATTCTGTTCCTTCTTCTTTTGAGCCCTTCTGAACTTTCTCTTTCCTCTGCAGACTCCTGCCCTTCGAGAGCAACTTAAGGCCTTCCAGAGGCAACACTTAAAGCTCAGTCTAAAGTGTCAGCTTATAACAAAAATAGCCATGCCTCACAATGAATCTTCAGCATGTTTTTTCTAATATCTTAAGAACCATACACACTACAAATAAAAAGTTAAAAGGCCCAGCTCTGAACAGAACAGGGACACATGGAAAGGCAACAAAAAGCAAAAGAACTGGGAAAGAACTGTTTAACACTCCAGCAGCCTCACCAGCATAATTGCAGTTCTTTGGGGGGTATGTCAGGAAACATGAAATATAGAGTTCAAAGTAACCTTATCCATCTCAGCTCAACTTTATTCTTAGCACACAGTGCTTAGCACATTCTTCCTGGCCTTATTTGGTTTGGGGAGGGTCCTATGAAGCTTAGCGCTGACTAAGGGGGAGGGTAAATTTAGGTGATTTTCTCCCCTTTGATTCTTAGCTGCAGTTCAGAGCCCATTAAGACACCACTTTAAACCCATGAAAATGGTAACTTCTTAAATTTGGAATTTTTTTGCTACTCTTCCCACTTGCTGCAATTATCACGTGTACCTATGAAGTTCATCTAAGTATTACAGAACACTGTTAAAAATGTAAATAGAGGTTTATATAGTCTAAATGCATGACAGTAATATACACAAATAATAAACAGATAATTTTTTTTTTCCTAGGTCTGAATCATGGAAACAAACAGCTCAAAAAATCTGTGTTTTTAAGCAAGATTTTATAAAACTGAAAACAAATGGACTTTTAAGACAATTTAGAGGAACAAAAGTATTACCAATTCAAATAAGAATAATGATTTCAAAACCTAAGTAATCTTTTCATTGCATTGCTTGCAATTTCACAGCTGTGGATCTATGTATGTGGGCAAGAGCTTGAAAATGAAATTAGCAAAAAAGTGCCCTTGAGCCAGCATACCTCTACATTAAATGTCATCGTCACATGAAATCAGAAACCATCTTAAACAGTTCTCACTAGGGAACCTATAGTCAGCTCATCTACGTTAAAGGAGCTGGCATTTGCACTTCTCATCTTCCCTCCAGGAGATATAAGCACCTGGCTCTGTGGCAAAGTATACGGAAAGGAATCTATTTATCCTGTGCAGAAGTGAAGGTTCACTGAACAGTCTACAGTCACCACCAGGATTTTTCTCCCCCCTCTACTTTAACACACTTCGAACCTGCCACATGTCTGAAAATATTCACCTTTTCTATCCAAAGCCTACAATCAATGCTTCATCCCCTTTCTTCTTCAGCTCTAGTAACCAAATCATTTGCACTGACAAGTCTTGATAACTTGAAGCTCAATAGTAAGTGCTTTTCTGGTCATCCTCGTAACCCTCCATTTGTTCTTTTAGTCTGTCCTTCAGAAGAACCTCTTCAGTACAGCTGATGAAAAAAAAGCCTTATTCCTTAAAAAATAGTCAATCATAAATACTGAAATGTTCTGTGGAATCACATTTGCAACAACAAAACTGCTGCCCACAATAGCTCATTGGTTAATAAAGGGTGCTAGGATGTGTGTTACTAAGGGAAAGTCCTTGTCCTTCTTAATTACTTCTTTCTTTTCTGCTGGCACAGTTCCATTTTACATGAACAGTTAAATATTTTGGGTCATCTGTATTTTGACAGCTATACTGCTTGCTTGAGATGTGAGAGATATTATCTCAGCTGAATACCTGAAGCACAGAGCTAATCAATATTGTGAAGTCAAGATCGCTTTCAGTTGTATCACTATTCACACCGAAATAAAAGAATAAAGGCTCTGTTCATGTGTATAAGAGAACTGGGGAAAATATTAATGTCTGAATTTTGCTCTTATTTTATGTAGTAAGATCCTGAGATTGTGGTCTATACCCAGACATATCTCTATAACTGTGTATGTCGTTGTCTGTCCCTCAGTATTTCCATTTCAACTTCTACCTCCCACCTGCCCTCTCACCTCCATGCTTCTTCCTTTGCTGCTATTTATGCTCACCCTCAGTTATGGGCTGATATTCTGAAACCAAAGAGTAAGAGCAGAGGAAGTGAGAGAAACCAACTGGAAACCCATTTTCCACAACCCAGTGTCCAGAAAGAGAGCTGCGTGGTAGGCTCTGCATCCCTTGCATATGCAAAGCATTAATTCTGAGAACCAGGCTCAAGTTGTCATATGCACAAATATCTTACACGTACAGCCCTAGGCGACTGTGTTGGAAGTTACACAGCTGCTCCCTTTAATGGGAAAAAATGTCAAGGGATTTGGGTGTCGTATTTACTTGAGTTATCATGATCTTCACAAAAATATACAGAACTAAGGTAAACCAAGTTCTGCTTCTGTGTGAGTGTGTGTACTTTTACTTGGATAAACAAAAACATTACTATCTGAAAACTATACAAACTTATCTTATTTCTTCTTTAGGATCTAAGCAAGGGAAATTATCGACATTTTGTTTAGGGATGATTAAAAATTTTGTTAAAATATGAAGTTTAGTGCCTGGCTCGAGTTTAGGAGTTTCCTCTACAGTAATCTGTGAAATTCACATTATGCAGAAAGCCAGCAAAAAATCTGTTAAGTTCTTCTTCCAGAAAAATAAACAATATTTCCCTCACTTAGGTTATATATTGAACCTGAACCAGATTGCATTTTGACAGGAGTCTTCTCTAACCTTATAGGAAACCTCCTTTTGTAAAATGTCCTTGTTCATATTTCAAACAATGTGAAAATGTTCTCGGCTCAAGTTAGCGATAGGTACACCCTTCCCACTCACAGGGGCTGCACAGTAAATGGACAGACCCAGGATCAGATCTCACCTTCAGTGGTGATGGAGGGAGTTGTAGCAGCAGGTTAGTGTCCCTTCTCACACCAGATTCCTGAGGTATACAATCCTGTGTTAAAGTAAAAATGAAGGTTCATGCTATATGAACTATAAAATGAAGATGCATACTATATGTTCCTGCAGATGTGCAATTGCAGTGCAGCAGGCCAATCACATCCTGGGCTGCATCGAAAGAAGTGGGGCCAGCAGATCGAGAGAGGGGATTCTACCACTCTACTCTGCCCTGGCGAGACCTCCCCTGGAATACCGTGTCCAGCTCTGGAGCCCCCAGCACAAGAAGGATGTAGACATTGGAGCGTGTCCATCTGAGGCCACCAAGATGACCAGGGGAATGGAGCATCTCTTGTATGCTGAGAGGAGTTGGGGCTGTTCACCCTGGAGAAGAGAAGGCTCCAGGGGCACCTTACAGTGACCTTCCAGTACCTGAAGGGGGCTACATGAAGGTGGGGAAGGTCTCTTCAGAAGGGTTTGTAATGACAGGACAAGGGACAATGGTTTTAAGCTGGGAAAGGAGAGGTTTAGACTGGATATTAGAACAAAGTTCTTTAATCTGAGGGTGACAGACACTGGAATGGGCTGCCCAGAGAGGGGGCGGAGACCCCATCCCTGGAGTCATTCAAGGTCAGGTTGGATGGGGCTTTGAGCAACCTGCCCTAGGTAGAGATGTCCCTACTTGTGTGGGGAGGTTGGACCAGATGACCTCTGGAGGTCCCTTCCAACGTAAAACGTCCTATGATTCTATGTTTGCATGTAACCATGTGCCTTGATCTCAGATAATGTGCATTTCAGTGAGAATCCTAACTGATGAATCAAAGAAAAAGCAATTATTTGGACATCTTATTTTAGGAAATTGTCGGGAGTTAACTATTTAACAGACTCTGATACAAACTCCTGCTTATAGATGAAAAGTTGTGTTGTTCATATAATCAAAGTAAGAGTATACAAATACTTTATGAGCTGATTTCTGGATTGCCTTGATATTATTAAAAAGGGAATAGGGCAACACAATAGATCACACTGAATTACTAGGTAATGAGAGAATTTCATACTGGTACAAGGAAGCATTTGAAGAATTGAGTAAAACTGTCAGTCAACATGAAAATGCAGAACAATATTTGAATTTGTCTGCTAGCACATCACCAAGGAATTCAGTCCTACAAAATCAAACTAAGCAAAAGAAAAGGGCTTTGTATCTCAGTGTATGCTCAACAGCACAGCAGGGTCAAGGAAAGGAAGCTTAACCTTAACTGTGATATATCTGATGAATCCTGGGAGTACTTTGTTATCAGAAACAGCCAGTAATCAACTGATAAGAACCAAATATAAGATGGAAGTACAATGCTTGGGAGAGGCTGGATGGTACTGAATCCAGTGAATAGTAAAGACACGTGCAGAAGCAAATATAGGATTAGTGTGATGTTTGTCACTAAGCTTTGATGTACATATGAAGAAAAATACTAATATTTATTTGAGGCATCAGCTGGTTTCCACTAAAACAGACGTTTCCACTCTTTTTTTTTTTTGTTTTATTTCAGTCCCAGTGGTACTACACTGTGGTTTTCAGTATGAATAGAAGCAAGCATTCATATTCTGATATCCTTGAAGACCTGGTCTCAGAGATGTAGTTATGACATTCTATGGACCATTACACGACTCTAAAGTATTTGGTTTTAATTTGTGATTGATATTTCAGGAATAACAGTTGCAAGAGTTTTGGGATCAACGTGATCAAAGTTTACACTCATTTTGAATATATTAAAGTAGAAAAGACCTGGACAACACATCTGACCTAGGTTAAGGCTTCGTATACTTCTTTAAATCAGCCTGCATTCATTTTCAATTAGAGTTGCATAGATTGTACCTTTAAACAATTTCTTTTTTACTATGTAGGAGACGGTTGAACTCCATAGTAGATTCATCTACATTTAATGTGAACAACTGACAGACAGTTAAGAAACCTTGTCTCTGTAGGCAGACTGGTCTGAATGTAAATTAGCCTCTGCCTGGGGACAGCTGACAAGCAGAGTGGAGTCACATCACCTTGGCACTCTGAGCTCATTAAGGAGCATTTGGTAGGGTAGGTTTCACAAAAAGAAATTACTCCAAAGCTACGTGATAGAAACTCAGCAGGTATAAAAGAAAATATCTAAGATACTGAGTATTCCACTTTATCATAGACAATATTCCCAATTAGACATCATACTGAAAAACTGCTGATGTAACCTCAGTCTGGTTGTGTGAATGAATAATAAACAATTCTGGACATTCAGAAAGGCTCACTGATTATAAAACTACTGCCAGGAAACAAGGATTTTACAAGATATTCTACTCAGTCGTCTTGCAAGCTGACTGAGTAGATGGTTAGTGGAGGGAAATGAGCCTAACAAGGCATCCTTATTTTTGTTTCAGTGGTTTTTTTCATCCTTTGTTGCTCTAGCTGTGCCAAGTATTCCTCTGAGCTAGGTTCAGGGAGGACATCTGTTGCAGCATGTTGAGGTGGACTTCATTTGGATGAGCTTTAGCCATTCCATATTACATGCTTGTTCTTTTCTTTTGATCTACTTTACCATTGTTATTCTTAATGAGTATTGTTTTATTAGCACCCTTAAGGCTTTACTTACACATCTGGGGAATTTCTCAGAAGCTGCCTCACAGATAAGATAACTTCCGTGATAGTGAAGAAGGAATATTTGCAACAAGCTCCTTTTAAGAATCAACGACAAAAAGTGCACTTTAATTGTCCTTTTCTTCAGGACAAGCTGCATACAAGGTTGATGGTACACAGAACATAAAAAGTAGTCAATCAATTAGCAGAGATGGGGGTGGGCTCTGACACGCCATGAATTACCCCTGTCAAAAATACTGATTGAGAGCTGCTCTAATGTCCTAATGAGCTTCATGTGCTGCCTGGTATAAAAATGTTCTTTCAAAGGAAGATGACTTCACTTGTGCACAATTTTTTTTTTTCCTTGAGAGCAGGATTAAAAATAAAAAAAAAAAAAATAAATAATTGCTTTTTCAGAATTTTATTTTAAAACAAGTTTCTATGCTGAAAGAACAAGGGTCAGAAAGATACGTAACAAAAGAATTATATTGTTCCTGAACTTAAATTTCAGACCCAGATTCAGATTTCCACTGATACATTTCAACTTTGTCTTCAGACCTTACTCTTAAAAAAGTTTTAATAGAATACTTCTTCTTTTTGTTTTTTTTTTTTTATACAATCATAGTTGAAGACACTGCCAAAAACAGATGAAAAGACAAAGCCTGATGTGAAGACAATGTTCTCATGCCAACTAAAGGGTAAAACTAACACTCAAATATTTTTACTAATGTGAACCCTTTTGGGGATGCTGAAAACTATCTGCTCAGCCTGACCTTTGCAACCAAGAAGAAATCTCACCTTCTTTTACATTTAATGGCTTATTATTCTGCTTGGTATATTACATTATAGGTACCATATGTCATTAGACACTCAGGCTTGACTTCCCATAGTCACATTAGCAAAGGATTCCCCTTGTAAATACTTCCATTCAAAACTTCAGGGGGCTCATCTGGATTTTGGCCCTTTCCTAGCTTTTCTGAGAGCTGCCACTCAGGATTTAGGCACAGTGAATTAAAAGCCACTTCTAAGCTAAGCATCATTTGTTTGGAAATGTAATGGTAGTATGGAAATCGGCTTGGACCACAGAAAGTTATACAACCTAGTCTTCTCTTATGATTTTAAATAGGCCTTTTTTTCCTGGATATCCTCATGTGTGTGATCTAGTTGCATCTCTAAAAGATGTCCTGCAGACACTCTGTGTCTCCTGAAGGTTTTTTTTTCACAGCAGATTTTTCTGTTATTCCTAGGTCCCCATTTGCCCTGGGACTTTAGGACCTGCTTGAATTGTACATTTCCACAGATGGGATAGATATCAGCTCCTGGCAGTAGATAAATCATTCTTCGACTCCTGAAATACAAAAGTCTGCATCTGGAACTACCCCTTTGTGTGCTACAAATTCAGTCACCAGCTCAGCAACACACAAAAATATGATGCAAAATGCTCAAGAAAAAATATGCCTGTTATTTGTCACAAGTATACAGAGAGATAGACACAGAAGAAGGGAGAATAAAAATATAAAGCAAGCAAAATATTTCATCAATTACCAGCTATAAGTAATTACAGGACAACTACCAGATTTGTAAAAAAAATGGGTTTTTTATATAAAAAAAAATGTTTGTTTCAACAATAGCTATAATTTCTCTGTTTTTTCCTCTCTCATTCTATCCACAGTCTTGGACAGATCAAAGTCAGAATTGCAGATGAAAAGCTCACATCATTATTATTATTATTATTATTTATAATCATCATCACCACCATTACTTAAACAGAAAATCTAAACGGGAAGCTTTTTAATTAGAGATTTTAGCTTCTTTACAGAGTTCAAGTAGAAAATATGAATTAGTAAATTCAAATTTGTCAGGGCTGATGGTTGAGCATTGAAAAAATATATGTGTAAAGAATAAGATCTTCTAAAAGCAGAGATAGGTTTGATCATTAATGTCTTTACCACACATCGTAGCAGATAGACAGAAATTTTCCTTGAATAGTATGTCACCATTTGTCACTGTCAATCACATTAGACTCCTGTCCAAGCTCCAACATATGTTCAAAGTCAACTTTATAATGTAAACCGTGAAGAATATTTGTCTGCAAAACACTTTCTGTAAAGAATTGCTGTCATCCTTGCTCTTCTCCCTGTCTCCCTGAAAGAGCAGACCAAATGTGGAGGAATACAATGATCCTTAAGGGACAGTTAAACCATTTCTTTTTACAAATTCACAGTTTAAATGAAAATAAAAGTATTATCCTGGAGATAGAGACTAGAAGATTCTCAGCTTTGTCCCCAGAGCTCAGAAGACAAGGCAAGGACACTGGGGATTGAGGAAACTGTCCAGCTCTGGCACAACTGGTGCGAACTACAGCTGCCAAGGAGCTGTTAGCAGTTGTTCCCTGTGGGCTGAAGGGGCTGTGCAGCCAGATTTGGCAGTGTAGCATGTAGAGCTGTTGTGCCACCATAAAATAATCCAGAGTGGGACACAAGTATTTTCTGCATCCAATGTATAGGTGTGTGCTTGAGATCATTTTGCAGATCTTGGAAATAATTATAACTGTATATTTAAAATTCAGACATTTTTTGAGGTGAGCATGTGGCTATAAAATTCAATTTTATATCCCTGGTGCTTTAAAAATTTTCCTTTCTGATCACTTGTGTTTCTTTGTGTTTCTTGAGCTACATGGACAGTTCAGACTTTTGGTCCCATTCATGCCTGGTGCAAGGTTTTGTGAAGCAAACCTAACCTAGATATTTGGATCCCACTTCACCTAACAATGCTACCTTATGATGAACAGGGGAAAAGTCATGTTTCTTGTTACTTAGGTAACAGACAACTGAGAGAAGAGGAGGTTTTCTTTTTTTTTTTTTTTTTTCTTTTACAAAAGGAAGGTAGCTAGGGTTTTACTTAATCTCTGTAGAGGCAGATATAACAATACCCCTTCACATTTCAGAGTAACAACAAAAATGTTATCTGTTCTACAAATAAGAAACAGAGCATGACAGTTGGGTAAAGAAATGCTTTGGTTCAGCTGCAGCTATAACAAAGGGCAGAGAGCATTGAAACTACACAAAGACAGAACGGGGAATACAAACAAAGTGCACTTTTTACACATCACTAAATTTGAGCTAACGTTCACAATCAGGTTTATGTTCTATACACTGGAAAGAGGCATCTGACAGAAATCTGGGTGTTGTGCAGTCGTGGAAGAGGTTATGCACAGAGGCAGAAGACCACAGGCAATGAAAGCTGTGTGTCACAACTAGGATTATGGTCCCAATCCCTCTCCTTTGCTACCTGAATTGACAGACCTGTTCTGAAAATGACACCATCCCGCTTCCTTTACAGCATTTGTTGTGAGTCCTTCTTACCTGACTCTCCCCATCAGTATATTTCATTTCTTAGCTAAAAAAACAACTCTTCATTTGTCACAGGAGTGCCCTGTGTAACCAGCAAATGCTACTGGTAGACTAAATCCTAATGTTTTTTTTAAACCACCAGAGTAACACTACCTGTTCTTCCACTCCAAAGGAACAAAAATTGGTCTAGGAAGTAAACTTGGTCCTGCTCTTTTTCTCCAAAAAGACTGACATGAATGCATATTAGTAAGAGAAGAAAAGCTATTTTCCTTTGTCTAGCCATGTGAGGTCTACTAACCTTTTCACTGGAGTCAAAAGGAGTGGAGGATCAGGTACTTAAAGCTGGTGGTCCCGAAGTGAAGTCATGTCTTGAACAGTCCGGGAGTTTTTTTGGGAGGTTAATTTTAACACACCTGTCACTCTTAAGTACAAGGCAGTTGGAGGTTATTAATATTCTCCTGAATTATTTAAAAGATATAACTAATGTTTCACATACCATAAGACTGTTATCTGCAAAAATAACGTCTATGTCAGTCACTGCTGGGCAGTTGGGATTTCCTCACTAGAAATTATCAGTATTTATCGGAGTCCTGAGTTTCTGGATTTTTCTGGATTCTGCCAGGTTACCAGAGCTAAACCTTCAGGTTTAAAACCCAACCTACAGGTTCCTTCACATTGTTCCTTTTGATCAGGGATGAATCAGACAAAGGCATGGAGTCTCCTTCCTGAGCAGAATCTCATATAAAAAGATCAAAAATATTTCAGAAATATTTCTGATAAACTATTTATTTTAACCACCACAGACTGTGGTGTAGATAAGTTAGACAGTCTGGTGTGATATAAATCTTCTCTCAAGAAAGTAGAAATGGATCCGACAAAATTTTTCTCTGAGTTCTGAAGAAGAGCAGTGGGATCCAATGCAATAACTCAAGGAAATGAACTGAATACAATCTACTAACTAAAAAAAATAATAATAATTTTCACATTTCCTGATAATAAACCCTTCCTGTGGCAGTGGTAATGTGGCCAGGTATGTATAAAACACAGTCTTCACTTGCACGCCATCAATGAACTATTACTGGGAGGAAAATGAAAGGTCATTAAAAAGTATAAAAAGCAAACTTTACCCCCTCACCCAACTCAATCAGATAGATCCCAATTTTCAGTGTCAAAGATCTCAGTTAAAGCAATTGAGAACTGCAGAAAATGTTAAGAACAGAAAGTGGGCTATGTACTTGTACTGCTTGTATACTTGATTTTCATATGCAAACAATCATTGTAAACACAAGTATTTAACTGAAAGCATGTATGTGCTGTGACCATACTGAAAGGCATTCATTTTATTAAGTTACTGAAAATTTTGCAACCACTCAACAATTATCTTTCATTAAATGCACAACATAGGAAAGAATTTGAGTCAGGTTATAGAAGAAATGTGCGAATGAATGAATGAATGAATGAATGAATAGTAGCCACAAGTTTTAGAGGTCTAGTCCTCTATTATTTGGTACTGTCAATGTAAAAGGGCATGTAATATCTGTTTACATTTCTTTGCAACCCTTGCTATTCTCTTTTATTTATTTCTAAAATAATCTTGGAGTACACTCCACAGAACTGAAACTTAATGTCCAATAATTAAGAGTATCAAGACTGGCTCTCAGATTTCAGATGAATTCTGTAAACTTAGCAAGTAGTTTGTTTTGCGCTTCCTTGGACCATTACAGATGCAGTGTACAAAATCCTGTAGTTTATCAATATGGTGTTAGCTATCAGCCTCACGGAGTGGCAGCAGCTTCCCTCGATAGGAAGAAATATAAATTCAGTGTGGAAAATATGTTCCACACACATCAAATACATTTCATGATTAAACAATTTCCACTTTAATATTACTCTAATAATTTTCATTTAGGTCTTGGCTAAATCCTGATGTGTTGATGTAGGCAATCCACAAGCTTTGTGTTAGTGTGGGAATAGGAACTGTTACGTAACTCCAAATCTGCCTGAACATCTAGTCA